>JAKGSA010000994.1:5849-48390 GCA_033558755.1 Philaethria dido | reverse complement strand
TGTCAAAGACGAACCGCCAAATATCTTATGATGTGTTCCGGTTCGTCTTTGACATGATAGTGGTCGCGAGCCAGACGGAGGACGAACCTCCTACCACCAAAAAAAAAGGTTTTTTTTTAATCGTGTGGAATCTCATTTACGGATACCCGCCAAACTGGGAACTTGCAATGGTTATGTGGGACTCTTATGCAAGCAGACGATAGCTGGCCGACTACCGATTAAAGCCTCACAGTGTTCCTTCTCAACCGCATCTAGCTGGAGCTAAAGAAACTGGCAGGTAGGGGAGACCTCGGTTGACCTTTGAGAAGACAATGTCGATAATACTGGAAGAAGATCACGTTAAAAGTATAAGGACTCCTCAGAGGAGCATGAAAAGTTAATGATTCTGGACGAGCCGGAAGTAAGGAAGGATCGTAGTGTTTATAATTTCTTTCTCTTTGACTACTCCGCTAGGGATCAATCTACTAGAAGCGCGATTGGTTGAGGGTTCTATTCTCACTCGGGGAACGATTACATTCAAATTATTTCCATTTCTCTGCTCTATTAATACAAAGCATTGAGGCATTGAGTTTCGTTAATTAGCACGCTTAACGCTGTATCCCGCATATAGCAGGGTAGGCAGAAGGAACCTGAGAACCTCGTGTTAAGACACTCCGTTCTCCACTTTCCGCCGAATTGAGGCATTGCGTGTTGAGTGGCGGAAGTCAACATGCAATGTATGGGATTTCGTAAGAAAACGTCAAACGGAGTGTCATGACACTTGATTCCCTCTGATCACCCTGATATGCGGTAAAACGCGTAATGCTAGCTTATTTTTACAGTAAAAATATCATATGAAAACCGACAAGTGACACGACCTCACCTGGTGTCACAAAAAAGTACAAAATCCCACAAATAATCCTATTTGTTAAGCCCCTCAAACTGTCAACGTTGTGTTTCTGCGGCGTGTTTATCTGTGACCGAAATGACATGACCTTTTTTTATTATTTTCTTTGCTAAAAAAATGTATAAACGCGGGCGAATCGTTAAATATAATTATAATTATTTTATTTTCGTCAGTAAGTTCGGCGTTAAGTTCCGCCAATTAATTTGCCTCTGACTACCCTGCTATGTAGAAAAAGCAGGTAAACATGTTTGTTTATGATGAATTTCAATTTGTTAATGGCCGAAGGTAACCGCTTACCATCACGTGGTCCTTCTGCTCGTTTGCCATCCGTTATCCATAAAAAAAAAACTGAACCTAGTGTTTAGACACTCTGTTCCCCATTTTCCAATATTAATTAATATTATTATTCAATATTATTATGGTGAATAATAATTTGAAATATATTCTTTGAGGCCATCGTTATAAGTTCGATTCCCACCCGGTATGACCATATTTATATAATTATTATCATTTTTCTGCTCTAGTAACAGACCATGACATTAAGTTCCGCCACTAACAATGTCTGGATTTCTGGAGGAAAGTAGAGAACGGAGTGTCTTAACACTACGTTCTATCTATCACAAAATTGAGTACAGGCCAATTAAAATTATACTTTAAAATTAATTTCTTCTCCATTGTTACATTATAACTTAAGGCGCCCTTATTATTATGAAGTTGGACATCGTTCTTTCAATTTTCTTGAAATATAACTAAGCCTTGATTATGCCTAATTGCTTCTAATTACTTGAAGACTAAACTATAGTGGCACTAGCTGTATCCCTCGATTTAGTTTACTTAGACTAAAAAAAAAACTTCACGCTGTAACCCGCATATAGCAGGATAGACAGAGGGAACCTGAGAACCTAGTGTTAAGACACTCCGTTCTCTTACAACAATTCCGTTCCCCACTTTCCGCTGAATTGAGGCATTGTTAGCTGAGTGGCGGAACTCAACGCCGCGCTTTGCCTTGTTACCAAACCCAGAAAATGAAAATACTTACATTTACACAGAGTGGGAATCGAACCCACAACCTGTCGCGTTTATAATTGCGTTGTAAATGTTTTAACACTGTTTCTCTTCGTTAATCACGAAGAGAAACAAGTGTTAATACATTTATTCGCTTATGTTGAGTGGCGGAACTAAACGCCACATTTTATCTTACAGAGCCAAGAAATGAAAATAATGTTTATATAATCGTGCCTGAGTGAGAATCGAACCTAAAGTCATCATATTTACAACCAAAATATATTTTTTTTAGCTTCACGCTGTATCTCGCATATAGCAGGGTAGGCAGAGGTAACCTGAGAACCTAGTGTTAAGTTTGCCTTGTTACCAAACCTAGGAAATGAAGATATACATTTCCTAGAGTGGGAATCGAACCCACAACCTAAATATTTTAATATGAAATATGTTGGCGACGTTAAACTCTGTCAAGCATTGTACTATGCCATTCTTATATAACGAGACCAAGCAGTCATTATCATATTAACAATAAACGTTCTTCGATAAAATTTTAATACCGAACAATAGAGCCTCTTAATTGAACATGTCCCCTTTAAACCGACTTTAAGAAAGGAAGACGTCATAAATTCGATTGTATTTTTATGTGTATAAACCCATAACTTTTACAGGACGAACAGATTTTGATGATACTACTTTTATGTGATAGCTAGTACTTTTGTAGTTATCCTATTAAAATTTAGTTGAGATCTGAGCAGTTTTTACCCAAATTTCCAAAGGAGGGTTATGTTTTTCGCGCGTATAATGTATGTTTGTAATATTCTTAATTACCTCATATCTTCCAAACATAATCCGAATTATGTAATTAAGGTGACGTTAGATAGTTATTGATACTTCAAGTGTTCTTAGATATGTGACATCACTCTTAATTCAATAAATCGCCCTCTAGAGGCAATTACGTAATGAATAAAAAATCGTTGACGAAAAAATCGTTGATGGGTACCGTGTGGAGTACCAAAGGAAAGGATTTAATAAGCACATTTAAAATATATGAAATATAACTAGCTTTTATAGCTTACTTTATTTGTATTGGCTTCCTACATTTGAAAAATTGGTTCAGTCGGGTTTTATGATTTTTACAATTATGTGTGTTATTGAGTTATTCATAACAATTGTACTTTTTTGTGCTTTTTCTTAAAATATTCTTAAAAAAGAGCATTATTGACTTACAGTAAAGACGTACTTAGACGCCTGTCGTGGCGCATAGGCACAAGCGTGCGACTGTAAACGCGACAGGTTGTGGGTTCGATTCCCACTCCAGGAAATGGATTTCTTCATTCCCTGGGTTTGGTAACAAGGCAAAGCGCGGCATTGAGTCACTCCGCCACGCAGCACGCAATGCCTCAACTCGACGGAAAATGGGGAACGGAGTGTCTTAACACTGGGTTCCCTCTGCCTACCCTGCTATATGCGGGATACAGTGTGAAGCTATGTATGTATGTATGTATTGACTTACACAAAACTATCTCTTGACCTCTAGAAGCCTCCTCGTGTTCTATCACCTCTTAACCCTTAACCTCCACAAAGTATAAAATAACCCCAGTGTCAAGATGACCCTCGAATACCAACTAAGTTCCAGTCAATTTAAATGATAATAACCTCAATAAACATCTTTATTAATTTCCCCCAAATTTTGAATTCCTTCGCTATTGCTTTAACAAATTTAATTTGACAAATGAAGTGGCAATTCGAAATTTTGTTTCATTCGGAAGCCCAATATTATTATACTTGAGAATGGAATTATCTTCATGAATATTTTTTGTCGATACCTAAATTATTTTATAGTTTTTTTAGCGTCACGCTGTATCCCGCACATAGCAGGGTAGGCAGAGGGAACCAGAGAACCTAGTGTTAAGACACTCTATTCTCCTAAGACTTCCGTTCGCCACTCTCTGCTGAATTGATGCATTGTATGTTAAGTGGTGGAACTCAACGCCATACTTTCCCTTCTCGCCAGACCCAGGAAATGAAAATACTAAATATTATCTTTTAGAATTTTAATTTCCTGGAGTGGGAATCGAACCCACAACCTGTCGCGTTTACAGTCACACGCTTGTGCCCCTGCGCCACGACAGGTGTTGAAGTATATCGTATCTATGAAAAAACTAAGACCTATAATGTTTAAAGAAATATGAATCTGGGCACTTCATTATAATTTTCAAAAAATAATATATTATTCCACGAAGTAATAGAATATATGTATTACTTTTTGGAAAATTAGATAAAATCGACATTCGATTAATTTCAATACAGTGTTCTAAAAAAAAGCGGAAATTAAGGAACGAAGTCGTATATATCGCTGGATTTTCTTATTCCCTTATATAAATCCAGACCTGAAGATATAAAATTAACATATTATATTTGTCGTGGCGCAGGGGCACATGCGTGCGACTCTAAACGCGACAGGTTGTGGGTTCGATTCCAACTCAAGGAAATGGAATTTTTCGTTTCCAAGGTTTGGTAACAAGAAAAAGCGCGGCGTTGAGTTCCGCCACTCAGCACGCAATGCTTATTGCAATCTTAACACTAGGTTCCCTCTGCCCGCCCTGCTATATGCAGGATACAGCGTGAAGCTATGTATGTCTGTATATAATATTTTTAGATTCTAAAAGATATTGGAGGCCATCGTAGTACAGTGGGACAGCGTTAAACTTGAAATGTAAGTGAATTGATTGTAGATTCGATTCCCATTCTCGAGGTAATAATCATATTTGAATTATTATAATTTTGCTGTTTTTTCATTATTATTATTTTTTAATCAAATAATATTTAGTATTTTCATTTCCTAGCTCCGGTAACGAGGCAAAGCGCGGCGTTGAATTCCACCACTCAGCACGCATTGCCTTTATTCAGCGAAAAGTGGGGAACGGAAATGTTAAAAGAGAATAAAGTGTCTTAACACTAGGTTCTCTGGTTCCCTCTGCCTACCCTGCTATGTGTGGGATACAGCGTGAAGCTAAAAAAAATGAATTATATTCGCTAATCAACACGAAATGTCTTATATTCAGGCGACAAGTAGATACATACATAGCTTCACTCTGTATCCCGCATATAGCAGGGTAGGCAGAGGGAACCTAGTGTTAAGAAACTCCATTGCCCAATTTCTGCCGAATTGAGGCATTGCGTGCTGACAGGCGGAACTCAACGCCGCGCTTTGTAAGTATATAATGGAATGTATATCTCTCTGGAGTGACTACTAACTAAAACATTTATTGAACATTAAAAAATCTACAATTTAGAAAAAAAACCAATTTACAAGCATTCTCACCAAATATTTTAAAAAATACTCCAAAGCTATACCTTAGAGGCGGTACAAAATTGCCTCCACACAAATATTCTTTGTACACCAACACCTGGTTCCTGTCATCGAATTTATTAAATTCAGCACGCCTTATTTCCTTACCTTTTTCCAGGTGCGAAAACCCTTGCCGTAGTCTCTAAATGATATGCGAAAATGTTGGGTGGATTATGGGGTTATATTAATTTTCTTTATTCTTACCAAAAACAGTAAGATTTTGGTAATATTTTAACCCACTTCCAAAAAATGAGATTGAGAATCTTCTTGAGATTTTTTTTTTTTAACTTCACGCTGTATCCCGCATATAGCGGGGTAGGCAGAGGGAACCAGAGAATCTAGTATTAAGACAATCCATTCTCTTAATACTAGATTCTCTGGTTCCCTCTGCCTACCCGCTATTTGGCGGAAAGTGGGGAATGGAATTGTTGAACAATTCCATTCCCCACTTTCCGCCAAATTGAGGCATTGCGTGTTGAGTGGCGGAACTCAACGCCGCGCTCTGCCTTGTTACCAAACCTAAGAAATAAAAATACTAAAGTTTACATTTCCTGGAGTAGGAATCGAACCCTCAACCTGTCGGGTTTACAGTCGCACGCTTGTGCCTCTGCGTCACGACATGCGCCAAGACAGAGAGAAAATAAGAACGTCAATAGTAATACTATTATTCTGTTAACTCCTGTCGTGGCACAGAGGCATAAACGTGCGACTGTAAACGCGACAGGTCGTGGGTTCAATTCCGACTCCAGGAAATGAAATTTTTCATTTTCTGGGTTTGGTAACAAGGCAAAGCGCTGCTTTGAATTCCGTCGCTCAGCACGCAATGCCTCAATTCAGTGGAAAGTGGGGAACGGAGTGTCTTAACACTAGGTTTCCTCTGCCTACCCTGCTTTATGCGGGATACAACGTGAAGCTACGTATGTATGTATATATTATTCTATTTTATAATCAACTTAATGGGGAAGTTTTCATTTTGACTGTATTTTCGTTATGTGTATCATCTCATAACATTTTGATGACTCTTATTTTATATGGTAGGAAGTACTTCTAATGTACTTCTACTTGCTAGTAGAGAACGGAGTGTCTTGACACTAGGTTCTCTTTTCCTGTCCTGCTCTGTGGAAAAGAAAAGAGAACCTATATTAATTTTCTTTATACAAAAAACAGTAGAATTTTACCAAATTTTCTATAGTAATAAAATATAATTGATATTTATT
This sequence comes from Philaethria dido, assembly GCA_033558755.1. Classification (NCBI taxonomy): domain Eukaryota; kingdom Metazoa; phylum Arthropoda; class Insecta; order Lepidoptera; family Nymphalidae; genus Philaethria; species Philaethria dido. The sequence goes on along the minus strand of JAKGSA010000994.1, from coordinate 41,933 downwards.
ATATCGGGGTCGAATTGGAGTAATTTTGGGGATTTTCATTCTTGTTCATAAAATTTCATTGGCTAATATTATGAAAGTATATATTTTAATTTTTAAATTAGTCTTTGAATATTGTTGGGCCTAAGTTAAACGGATATAGCAGTTTAAATTTAATTAGGAAGGAGTTTTTATAAATTTTCTGTATTAGGCTTGCGTAAAAATAATATTTTTTTGCATACCTATATCGTTATTACGTTTGTTTTTTTTTGCTTGCAGTACCTCGTACAGCAAGGGTAGCAGTGGCGAAGGGTGAAAATTTTAGTTAGGCAAACCGGTAAATTTAGAGAAGTCGATGTACATTTAGGGAAGCCGGTATATTTAGGGAAGCCGATATAGGATTTTAAGATATTTAGTAATTTCACTATCGAATTTTGGCGATAATCTTATTATTAGATCTTTAAGATGTCAGAGCTTGTTTTTCCGCAATTTAAAGTCCACATTTTCCTGGCAACCTTGTTTTAGGTCTCTTGTGAATCTTAGGCAAGCCGGTGGGCACCGTATTATATGGACACCTCGCCACTGGTAGTCAGAAATAATCTAGTGTCAAAACACTCCATTCGCCGTTTTCCGTGTGTTGTGTATTTTTTTTTAACTTCACGCTGTATTCCGCATATAGCAGGGTAGGCAGAGGAAACCTGAGAACCTAGTGTTAAGACACTCCGTTCTTTTACAATAATTCCGTTCCCCACTTTCCAAACCCAGAAAATGAAAATACTAACATTTCCTGCAGTGGGAATCGAACTCACAACCTGTCGTGTTTACAGTCGCACGCTTGTGCCGCTGCTATATGTGGGATACAGCGTGAAGTTAAAAAAAAAAATCACTACAAAAAATAATTAAAATTACCTATACACATATTATATTAATAATTCAAAAACAATTGTCATTGCTTTTGCTTTTATTAAAGAGAAAAAAAAATTCAACATAATACTTCATCCTAAACAGGAAGAGAGGCGAGTACAAAAGAGACATGGCGATTAATTCCAACTTCCGTTTCCCTTGGACAATGCTTACATTATATTGTGAGGTTTTGTATATTAATTTGATATTAAAACTGTAGTATATTTTTTTTATATTATTAGTTGGATGAATAGAAAATATTTAGTGTTGAACTCTCCGTTCTCTACTTTCTACCACTTATAGAAATCGCGTGTTTGATGGAAATTTAGATATGACAACATATAAATATAGCTTTACGCTGTATCCCACATATAGCAGAATAGTCAGAGGGAACCAAAGTGTTGAGACACTCCATTCTCTTTGTCTCTTTTAACATTTCCCTTCTCCATTTTTCCACCGAATTAAGGCATTGCGTGCTGAGTGGCGGAACTCAACGCCGCGCTTTTCGTTATTTAACTATCAATTTAAAATCAAATATATCAATTAACGATACAATATATGTATATTGTATGAACGTGTAAGTAATTAGGCTATTTGATCCTAAATTAGATAGAGATTGTCCTTTAGTGATAAACATGATAACAAATTAATATAGATATATATCAAATTGAATTTTAACTCAAGATTTGTATCTAATATAGTATAGCTAATAGTGTAGTGAATATCGCTTCGCTTTGCTCGTTAACCGCCGATTGCAATGATCAAAAAAGTAATTAAAATATTTTTTCCCTGTGAGGGGACGGGGTTAGAATATAATTCCCCTCCGCCGCTGGGTAGCGTCCCGTAAGAGGCGGGTATCCCAGTAGTTTGGTGGTAGGAGGTTCGTCCTCCGTCTGGCTCGCGACTATCATGTCAAAGGTGAACCGTCTAATATCTTATGATGTGTTCCGGTTCGATGGCATGTAAGCCAGGTTTTCCCCTTTCCTACCCATCCTTTCCCCAAAATGTGGTGGTTCCGATAGGGGACTACTACATTGTCCTCCCCTTCCACCTGTAACCTCCAAGTTGGCAACACATCTACAATATCTCTGGTGTTGTAGATGTCTATGGGCGAAGGTAACCACTTACCATCAGGTGGTCCTTCTGCTCCTTTGCCATCCGTTATTCATAAAAAAAAAAACAAAGATAATTTAAGTATAATTATTCCCCCAAGCGAGAATCGAACCCAAAAGCAATCCACTGCGTCATAATGACGTTTCTAATAATTATTTATTAAGCTATAATAATATTTTTTTATCTCAAAATCTAAATTCGTATTCAATAACCCAATATCACCTTTTTTAATTAAAAGTAAACAACAATATTGCTGTTCTCATAATAATTATCACAATATTTTATATGAGTTTTGTGTACATACCCATTTGCTTATTTAGCGAAATTAATATCAGCTTCAACGCCTGTCGTGCGACTGTAAGCGCGACAGGTTGTGGGTTCGATTCCCATTCCAGGAAATGGATTTTTTTCATTTCCTGGGTTTGGTAACAAGGCAAAGCGCGGCGTTGAGTTCCGCCACTCAGCACGCATCTCTATTCGCCGGAAAGTGGGGAATGGAGTGTCTTAACACTAGGTTCCCTCTGCCTACCCTGCTATATGCGGGAAACAGCGTGAATCTATGCATATATGTCATATCAGTTTCATGCTTTATATAATTCTATTGTGTAGTCAGAATGAACCTTGTGTTAAGACACTCCGTTTTATGATGGAATTTGAGACATTGCGTGTTAAATGGTAAAACTCTACGCCGCTTTGTTTTACTAGAGCGGAGTTATGTAAATACTCGTTATTTTTTTTTAACTTCACGCTGTATCCTGTACATATCCTGTACATATGGGTAGGCAGAGGGAACCTGAGAATTTAATGTTAAGACACTCCGTTCTCTTTCAATAAATCCGTTCCCCACATTTCGCCAGATTGAGGCATTGCGTGTTGAGTGGCGGTACTCAACGCCGCGCTTTGCCTTGTTACCAAACCCAGAAAATGAAAATACTTCATTTCCTGGAGTGGTTATCGAACCCACAACCTGTCGCTTTACAGTCGCACACTTGTGCCTCTGCGCCACGACAGGCGTTATTTATACATAATCTATCCCCCAAATGGGAATCGAATCCACAATTCATCGCGTTTACATTCCGAGTCCCACAGCGCTACGATGGTGTCACGAAATTAATAATGGAATCGGTTAAGGGTCGGTTATGTTTGATCGTTTGGAAAGAACCTTTTTCCTGTATGGTTTATAGGATAACGTACAATATGTAATAATTTATAAACGCCATGGGCGCAGTCGGTAGGGTATGAATGTAAGCGCGATTGGTTGTGGGTTCGATTCTCGCTCGGGTAGTGAGAAAATATTAATTAATTACATTTCTTTATTTATAATGTTTTTAAATGATATCGAAAATGGAGGAGATTATCAGTATGACTGTATTTTCATGAGTGTTACTGGATAACTTTTGCTGGGTGAAACAATTTTGATGTTTTTGTTTTATATGATAGCTTAAGCATCTGATATAGTCCTATTTAAATTTAGTTAAAATCGGACGAGTTTTTGAGTTTTTCATAATAATTGTACTTTTTAAAGAATTTTATTTCAAGTCAGGTTCTCTTTTTTCACAACACCTTACAATTACTATGTATGTATTCATCACAATATCTCGTGGGTATTTTTCTGAAATTTCAGTATAAATGTCACACATATTTTCCACACTTTTTCCCACTTAGCAGGGTAGTAAGAGTGAACGTAGTGTCAATACACTCCGTTCTCCACTATCCGCTTGAATTTGTGACGGAACTTAACGCCGCATTTCTTACCAGGGTGAAGAATAGAAAATAATTTAAAAAAAAACATCACACTATTTGTTATTGTCTAACTGTCTTTACTGTCTTAACACAAGGTTCTCTGGTTCCCTATGCCTACCCTACATGCGTGAAGTTAAAAAAAAAAAAAAAAATAGGAAAATTCTCCACACTTTTTCCCACTTAGCAGGGTAGTAAGAGTGAACGTAGTGTCAATACACTCCGTTCTCCACTTTCCGCTAAAAGTTGAAATATTGTGTGGTGGAACTTAACGCCGCGTTTCTTACCATAGTGAAGAATACAAAATAATTTAAATTCACATCACACTATATGTTATTATAATAAATATAATTTTCCCACATAAACCGGCTTAACACCTATTTGAGTTAAGCTATTAAATTCATTAACATGGATATAACATAAGAGAATGCCTAATTCCTTTACTCGACTAAATTTATGCGTCACCTTTTGTAATAACTTCAAGGACTATTTGCTTATGTTTTGGGTTAACTCTAGTTAGTTTTGATAACTTTACGTAAACGGTAGTAGGTTCGGATATAATTTGGGGTAAAACTTTGATAAGAAAAAACGATTTCAAATAAATTTGACGCCTATCGTGTAATCACGACCGGTTGTGGGTTCGATTCCCACTCCGGGAAATGTAAAATTTATTTTCATTTCCTGGGTTTGGCAACAAGGCAAGGCGCGGCGTTGAGTTCCACCACTCGGCGGAAAGTGGGGAACGGTGTGTCGTAACACTAGGTTCTCAGGTTCCCTCTGCCTACCCTGCTGTATACGGGATACAGCGTAAAGCTAAAAAAATGTACTAAAAAGGAACATTATAATGTTTAACTCAAAAACAACTCATCAGACCTTAACTACATTCATATAGGACCACAGCAGAAGCACTAGCTATCTTATAAAAAAAGCATGATCAAAATTAGTTCACCCAATACAAAGTTGCGGTAACATATATGACAAAATACAGTCAAATTAAGAATGTACTTTTTTGAAATCGTTTGATTTTTTTTGTAAAATAATCTAAAAGGTAATGAAAATATGTAATAATTGTTAATATTTTCATTTCTTCGCTCTGGTAACAAGGCAAAGCGCGGCGTTAAGTTCCGCCACTCAGCACGCAATGCCTCAATTCGGTAGAAAGTGGAGATCGGAAATGTTAAAAGAGAATGGAGTGTCTTAACACTTGGTTCTCTGGTTCTCTCTGTCAACCCTGCTATGTGCGGGATACAGCGTGAAGCTAAAAAAATAAAAAAGCTTTATGATTATTTACTCGCTTTGTTAAGACAAAACGTGGAGTTAAGTGCGTTACTCAACATGCAATGCCTAAAATTCGGGCGCAAAACAGAGAACGGAGTATCTCAACACTAGCTATGCTAATAATAATCTAAAATTTAATTTCAATTACAAATTTCAAGCGAAATCAAGCAAAACATTCATTTTGTTCTGCACTTCCACTAATGTTTGCACAGATTTGGTTGAAACCCTTTAAAATCTAGGTCAGACCTTAACGCTACAGTCATGCGTGAGAATGGAATAAGGCGCTTTGTGTCAAGTTTATTTCACTGTTCTTTTGTTACAATCGTATGTTTTTTCATTGAAAATGTAATATTAGTTATTTCTTAGCATATTTTTAACCGAATTCAAAAAAGATGCAAAGGAATTCTCAATTCTCAATTTGACTGTATTTTTTTATATGTTTCGTATTACCAATTTTGTTGATTGTTTTTTTATATTACGGGTAGTGTTCTGACAAGTAGTTTTTGAGTTATTCGTAATAACTTTATTTTTAGAAGTCATTTTTGTTTTTTAAAATCTCTATAATTATACAACTTAGAAGGCTCTCGTGTCACAGTAAGACAGCGTCTCACTGTAAACGCGATGATTGTTGGTTCGATTTTCAATCGGAGTAACTAAAATATTTTTATTTCTACTGCCCTTTTAAGATAAAATGTATTAAATTCTATCACTCAACATACAGAGACACTCATTCAGGTCGAAAGCGGAGATTAAAGTGTTTGGACACAGCGGGATACAGCGTGAAGCTATATATGTGAATATTAGTGACGAGGAGTTCATATGACACTGTTCCTACCGGGTTACATTTTATTAATGACAATAAACTATTTGACAAAATATGGAAGCATCTTTGCAAAAAAAACAAGGTGACGACAAGTTTGAGACCTAAATAAAAGGTCGTCAGGAAAATGTAGGACTTAAATTGTAAAAAAAAAACCAGTTGTGGATATAAAATTGCAAATAAAAAAACCTTCTTATCAGGTGTCAAACCTGATAAAAAGGTCATCAGCATCATCAGCTAAAAAAACTTCACATCCGGCTTTTCTAAATATACCGGCTTCCCTAAATATATACCGGCTTCCTTGAATCTACAGGCTTATCTTTTAAAAATTTCTCCCTTCCCCACTGGTAGATATATAAGTAGGTATTACAATTTAAACAATAAATGCACAACTACTAGACAGTCCCAACAGGACTAACAAAGTCAAAAATTTTGATAACTCGCCTAATGGGCCAAAAGTTATTAAACTAAATATGTTTTACTAACTAAATGTAGTTGGAAAACTGTGAGAATATTGTGGCGCAGTGAAACAGCGTTTTCTCTAAATAGTTGGGGGTTCGATTTCAACGAAACGTCATTTCTCTTCTCTGGTAAGTTAAAGTGCGGTGTTTAGAACCGTAACGTTACCGTATCGTATCGTATTTTAACCATCATATCACAGAATTACCTCAACGAAATTGAACTCCCTACTAATGACGCCTGTCGTGGCGCAGAGGCACAATCGTACGACTGTAAACGCGACAGGTTGTGGGTCAATTCCCACTCCAGGAAATTTTAGTATTTTCATTTCCTGGGTTTGGTAATAAGGAAAAGCGCGGCGTTGAGTTCCGCCACTCTACACGCAATGCTTCAATTCGGCGGAAAGTGAGGAACAAAATTGTTGTAAGAGAACGGAATGTCTTAACACAAGGTTCTTAGGTTCCCTCTGTCTACCCTGCTATATGCGGGTTACAGCGTGAAGTTAAAAAATATATATATACAGGTAGACAGGTAATTAGTCCATGTAAATATAAAATTATAAGGTAAACCATTGCAATTTAAACCCAAAACTTTAATAGGCATCTAAATTGGAGGCTGACCGTAGAAAAGCTCTTACGCCGTGACCCAAAAAGCTCGATACATTAATCTACGTAATAAACAAAGTTAATTAAGTGAAACTTATTTAATTATTAATTTTAGTTAATAACAAAGGAATGGAAGTTTTGGAACAATTTCGCGGTGAAGTAGAAAATTCATGTTTAATTTTTGGTCTGTTTTTATGTTCTCGTGGTTAGTAACAGTGTAGGTAATGTGGCGTTAAGTTTCGCCTTTTAAATGCAATGTTTTCAATTTGGATGGACAGCAGTGAATAGAATGTCTTGACACAAGGTTCTCTGTGACCACCCTGCTATGTGGGACAAAGCGTGAAATTAAAAATGTATATACGTGTTTTATTAAAAGCAGCAAAATATAAATTGCTAAAAAGAAATACTCCGCTATATTTTTTTAATGATGAATTCTGAACACCTTACTCCAAAATAACATCATTGTTAAGAACTGATGGTTTAACAAATAAACAGAATGACAGACAGACAGAGAGACAAACAAATAGGTAGACGGTTATACAGACATACTTATGGACAGAGAAGGTGTCAATACACTCCGTCCTCTACTCTCCACCCAAATTCTAGACATAGCGAGTTTCATTCAATAAAAGACTGAATAAAAATACAGGAACGTTATTTCATAATGTAAACATATGAAGAAAATATCTGAAAGAACGTACGTACGTAATTTCTATATATTCTAAGAATTATATTCAAATTTAAGATGTGGAATAAGATATTTCTTATTTGTATGAGAAAAGCTTCCTACTTTAAATAACTTACTAGCTTCAGGTGTAACTTTCTTGTTTTTTCTTAGGGTTGTCAACACCAACTAATGTAACATTTAATTTTATTTACCTTCTTCTTCTTCTTCTACCCCTTATCCCATTATTTGGGGTCGGGTCTCCTTACTCTTCTGCGCCAAGACGTGCGGTCCTGGGTTGTCGGTTCAGGCAACCCCTCTTGTTTTAAGTCTCTAGCGATAGTGGACCACCAGGTCAAAGGCGGGCGGCCTCTACTTCTTTTTGATTCCGGTATATTTAAAGCCAAATTCACGATGTAGTCTTTCTCCCTTCTTTTAATATGTCCATACCATCTTAAGCGGTTTTCTTTTAACTTATCCCTTATAGGGGCGAATTTAAAGGTGCCGCGTACATGGTCGTTTCGGACTTTGTCAAGTCTAGTCACCCCACCCGCCCACCTAAGCATCTTCATTTCGTTGGTATGAATTTTTTGCTCATGTGACTTTTTTACCGTCCAACATTCTGAGCCATACAATAATGCAGGGCGTACTGCGGTTTTGTAGACTTTGTCCTTAGTTTTTATTTAATTTTATTTACCAAATAAAAAAAATTGTAAAATTTATAAATTTCATGATTTACCCCTGTTGATGTGAGTTATATTTTTTCTAAGGAAAAGTGAAATGTTGAAAGTTTTGAAAAATATGTTTATTTACAAAATTTAGTTAAACAAACCACAGTACTAGGTTCCTGTACCTAACAATTAATGAGTTATCTTTAGAACCCACAAAAAAGTGGATTACATTTAAAAATATGAAACAAATAATCTTACAAGTAATATTCGTTTGGAATACCGTCAAGAATAAAAACCGTATTATCCTTTACATTACAATCTACATTCTATCATGATTTAATTCTATATACCTCTCCAGAAATGAAATGAAAACCTTTTCTCTATTTACATTCTTACCACTCTCTTCATTTCTCTCTTTTTATACACAAGAAAATAGAAATGTGTGCGTGTGTGTGTGCACACAAACTGTGCAATTCACACACGGTAAAAGTTGAACTTTATATAGAGTACTAAAAGTATAGGATTTTTTATTGTAAGGTTTATTTAATAATCTTTTCCAATAATTTTAACGAATTTTTTATATTTTCTATTTCATTATCTCATTTAACCTTATAAATTAATGTGCTTATTTCTTTATCGTGTCGCATTTTCGTTACATTAACTTTCAAATCACGATTCTAAACAGATTTCACTTCAAAAATAACAACATTATTTGTAAATATCGTTTTACATTTAATAGAAAGTAATATTGTATTATAAGAATCAAACTAAGAACGACCAGTAAATCCCTTATTTATTATTCAAAGCACCTCTCCTTTAAGCGTTAAGCTTTCAATCCATCCAACTGTTTATTTACGTATAGTCTCTGAAACGTAATCTGGGATATAAAAAGGAGTGAATTCGATTAAATTGTAAAATCGATTATACTAACCGCGGCGTTAAGTCCCGCAAATCAACAGGCTTTGTCTCAAATTCGAGTGGATGGTATAACAGGGACTATCGTGACACTAAATTTTCTCCATCGACACAAATGCCTCAATCCGACTGAAAGTGGGGAACAGAATTGTTGAATGAGAACGAAGTGTTGCCTTGCTATAAGTGGGATATAGCTTGAAGCTAAAAAGAATTGCCCATTTTTCAGTCTACTTTCAAAGTTTCCATTTATTCAAGTAACAAAACTTTTTGATTTATCGAAAACAATATTATTAATAATCAGGCGACATATTGACACTTTTAGAAGATATACGCCAATAGTGACTTGACGTATAACAGATTCCGCGCATTAATACTAACCTTACGTCTCAGAGACATTCTCAAGCTCCACAGCCGAAAGTTTTGTTACAAATCTGGCAAGCGCCCGACTATCTATCGAAATTTCAATTTACAAAGGTATAGGCAACGCTAGGTGTAGTTAAATATATAGAAATAAAATTTATCGGGGTGTAGTGGAACTGATTGTAAAAACTATTGGTTGTGGGTTCCATTACCATTTCGCAGAATGATTATATATAAATTATTTACATCTCTTCGCTCTGGTAAGACAAATGCAGCGTTGAGTTCCGCGTCTGAACACACAGTATCTCGAAGTCAAGTGAAAAACGGTGACCAGAGCTTTTCGACATTAGGTTTCCTCTAATTACCCGGCTATGCGAGATAAAGCATGAAGCTAAATCAAATTGGTTCTCACGCTGTCTGTGAGACATTTACCTCAATACCTAAAGATTAGTTATTCAATATTTTGTTTTATTTAAAATATATATATAAAATTACTTAATAAATAAATTGAAATGATTTATATTACTTCATATTAGAAAATAATAATAATTTTCAATGTCGTGACAGCCCTAATTCATTCGTAGTGAGCGTAATAAAACTTCCCCATATGCACTTCTAAAGTTACAAAACAAAGAAGTCCGTTTTGCTTTCCAGTGAATATTATCCAGTAAGATTCATTATGCAAAATTTTAAGATTCTCGCCTTTTGGGTTATATATTTTTTTAAAAGGAAATTCTAATGAGATTCAAATTAAATTATTATAATAATAAATTAACATTTTATTAAATTAATAAAACTGACTTGAAGAAAACTGCACTAAAGAGTAAAGTTATTACGAATTTCGGCTAAAAAGTAGAAAAGTAGGCAAGATAATAAATACATACATATGTATATACGAAAGATTTCTTTGTTTCGTCCTTTCAAATGAAATCGCAGTTTCGTGTCGTAAATTTTTGATATAATGCTTAAAATACTCTACAATACGTTACAATACATAACAATACATGACAATACATAACAATACAAGACAATAAAATACAATATATTAATAAATTTTACATAAATTACCTGAAAATGGATAACGAAGTGAGTAACTGTTATTTCTCTATTATTATCGGATTTCAGAAAAGGAATAGGTTCTCAAGTCGACTGTATTTTTTTTAATTACCGCATAACTTTTTACTGAGTGAGCCAATTTTGATGATTCTGTTTTTATATAATAGCTGAACTAGTTTCTTATGTGATCCCGTTTAAATTTAGCTGATGAGGAGTTTTTGAGTTATTCGTAATAATATTTACAATGTATTTTATTTAAAGTCACTTAGTTAAAATCCTAAATATTCTACTAAATATAGGAGATAGATACAAAAAATATGGAAAAATACAATATCAAACGTAAAATTGCCAATATTCTTCTTGAAAAAAGTAAATTATTTACTTTTTTCAAGTACATGAAAATGAGATAACAACGCCGTTGAGAAGGCTCACGACTCATGAGTGACGTGCCTTTGTATTCTATTTTTAACTTCGCCTTGTCATTTTAAAACAGGCCAATATTTACTCGTAAGCTTCATGTAGTTATTTTTTAATTTACAATTTTAAGATTTTAGCTAAAAAGTATACTGATATTAAATAAAATGCATTAAAAAGTAATATTATTACGAATAACTCTAAAACTAATAGTCAGAACTTAATGAAGTAAGTTAAGTGGCCACTTTCAAAGCAGCTATCATACAAAAAAAGAATCATCAAAATTGGCTTACCATACAGTTATGCGTTAGCACACATAAAAAATACAGTCGATTTGGGAATCTCCTTCCTTATCTTTCTTATTTCCTATCCTTTTTTGAAGTCGTTTAAATATAAGAAAAAGACTTATTATCTATTATTATTACATTATTATATTTAAACTATGTTAACTTGCATTTGCACCGTCTTTGCCATCCAAAAAACGGCGCTTAATTCCACCACTCAACGCAGTATCTCGATTTCAGGTGAAAAGTGGAGCCCGGAGTGTTAAGACACTACGTTCTCCCTTAATACTATAGACGAGAATAAGCTGCCTTTTGTAAAAAATGTCTCTACATTGCCCCTATAATTATCAACTTATTCATCTGTTCATATATATAAATTATAGTAGATCTGAGGCTTCACACACCATCAATCATCCATTTAAGCTATTTAAGCTATTTAAGCGAAATCCTTTGATATGAGATGTGAAGCGTGAACTTTAAGTAAACAGGTCGTCTGGCACAGTCATAAGTTAATTTACGATTATGCTTAAGAAATGTCAAGGTTGAATTTGTAGAATTATGAATTGAATTAAATTAAGTGGGGAACGGAATTATTGAAAGAGAACGGAGTGTGTTAACACTAGGTTCACAGGTTCTCTCTGCCTACCCTACTCCCCTACTAAATGCTACAGGTTGTGGGTTCGATTCCCACTCCAGAAAATGCAAAAGTTTAGTATTTTCATTTTCTGGGTTTGGTAACAAGGCAAAGCGCGGCGTAGAGTACCGCCACTCAGCACGCAATGCCTCAATTTGACGGAAAATGAGGAAAGGTGTATCTTAACACTAAGTTCTCGGGTGCCTATCCTGCTATATGCGGAATACAGCGTGAAGTTAAAAAAAAATAAGATAAAACGCAGCGTTGTGTTCCGCCACTTAACACGTAGCTACAATTTTTTTTATTGGAGAATAGGATAGGAAGTCAAAAAGTTAAAGTTAAAAGAAAGCGGAAAATAGAAAGCAGAGAGTTCTCATACCAGGTTTCTTCTGACCCTGCTATGCAAAAAAGAGCAAAAGTGCTAAAAAACAGATAATAATATTATAAAATTTTAAATGATACTTTAATCATAATGATCTAAATTGACCACCAACAGTCTAATCGACTATAGTAACTCTTAAGGAAAGAATAGAGTCATTAGATCTCTGAGTATAAGCTTAGTTCAAAGTAATAAAAATGTGTAACGCCTGTCGTGGCGCAGAGGCACAAGCGTGCGACTGTAAGCGCGACAGGTTGTGGGTTCAATTCCCACTCTAGGAAATGTAAAATTTAGTATTTTCATTTCTTGGATTTGGTAACAAGGCAAAGCGCGGCGTTGAGTTCCGCCACTCAACACGCAATGCCTCAATTCGGCGGAAAGTGGGGAACGGAATCGTTGAAAGAGAATGGAGTGTCTTAACACTAGGTTCTCTGGTTCCCTCTGCCTACCCTGCTATATGCGGGTTACAGCGTGAAGTTAAAAAAAAATGTAAAAAAGTCATATATAATCATGCTATGGATCATATGTTACATAATTGAGATTTGAATAGAAAAATGAAAAGCCACTTCAAAAAAAATGCAGTAAAAGCACAATTATTACGAATAACTCAAAAACGATTCGTCAGAACTTAACTAAATTTAAATTGGATCTTATCATAAGTACTATCTTTCATACCAAATAAGTATTATCAAAATTGATTCTTCCGATACCAAATAAAGCGAAAAATAAATACAGTCGCTTAGATAACCTCCTATTTTAAAGTCAGTTACAAAGACCACCAAACAGTTAAAATTTCAAATATATTGAAAATGCTTGCTACTCCGTTAAAGCGAAATATCGTTCGTTAGTATAATAGAACCCGTCTAGATGTCGACATAAAGAAAACGGGGTCACGTATCTACTAAGTAATGATACTATTACCAAATAAAATTTGGTTACATCATATTCGTTTTCGATTATTTTCATAATATAAAGGTTTAATTTGAAAATAAGAGACTTAGTGACTCATCATTCTTTTTTCTACTTTTCTCACTTTTAGAGATATTGAGTATTAAATTAAGTCAGATTGGGCAGAACTCTTTCCGTTTCCCTGGCCTCAGCTAGTGACGGTCAAGGAGGAGTGCCGTGAAATTTTATTGGGTACATGAACAACCTTGCATCTGCCGCTCCGGACTTCCACATATCACGTTCGTATTCTCCAATGGAGCGGGTATTTCTAACGAATTTCCTCAGGTATTAAAAAAAAGGCATAACACTCCCAAATCGTCGTTTTACATGAAAGAGATCCTGAGGTCCATGTTGGTAGAGAAGTCAGCTGGGTGTTAAAAGGTAATTTTAGATTTACTCATCGGTGAGTGGTTATTTGGTTTCCGAAAACCAGCTTGACGGATCTCGACGCCATGTTCTTTCTAAGCATAATATGAATACCTTGTATATGGAATTGACTTGATTGACCAAATTGAATCACTTATGACCTTCTGACTATATGGTTATAATATATTAATAGATATCTATTTAAAATGAGACGTAAAGATAAGACGATAACGTCTGTCGTGGTGCAGAGGCACAAGCGTGCGACTGTAAACGCGACAGGTTGTGGGTTCGATTCCCACTTCAGGAAATGTAAAATTTAGTATTTTTATTTCTTGGGTATGGTAGCAAGGCAAAGCGCGGCGTTGAGTTCCACCTCTCAACACGCAATGCCTCAATTTGGCGGAAAGTGGGGAACGGAAATGTTGAAAGAGAAAGGAGTGTCTTAACACTAGATTCTCTGGTTCCCTCTGCTTACCCCGCTATATGCGGGATACAGCATGAGGTTAAAAAAAAAGATAAAATGCGTAAAGATTAGAAAAATCTCTTTTACTAAATATTTTTAGTTCCCGTAAAACCTGAACTAGATTTCTAGTATCAATTCGTGGGTATAGCCAGTCAAAGTTGGATCAAGTCCCAAGTATGCAATAATTTAGGCAAATAAGAATTTCCGACTGGCTGTAAGAACGATAAGTTGCCGACTCGATACCCACTCGAGGTAGTGATTATATTTTAAATATTTTCATTTCTATTCTGGCAAAATCTCGATTGGTTGCAGAAGGTGGATAGCAAAATATCTTGACGTGAGTTTCAAAACTTGACTACTCTTTGCAAAACATAGCATGAAGTTAAAAAACATATAAGACAGAGATTTTTTAGCTTCATGCTGTATCCCGTACATAACAGGCAGAGGGAACCAGAGAACATAGTATTATGACACCGCCTTCTCTTTTAAAATTTCCCTTACTTACTTTCCGAAATGACACATTGCGTGCTGAAACGCGGAATTCACGCAGTTAAAGGTTATGCGGTAACAACACATAAAAATACATAAATAAACAAATTTTGATGATAATTTTTTTATATGATAGCTAGAGCTAAAAAAAAAAAAAAGTCCCGCTGAGTTTCTTGCGCCGGTTCTTCTCAGGTCTGAGGCATTAAATTTAGTGAACCGGTGGTAAATTATTTGACGTTCAAAAAATGAAGCTTGTAACTTCTTATTTTGAATAAAATTATTTGACTTTGACTTTGACTTTGACTTTGACTTTGACTTTGACTTTGACTTTGACTTTGACTTTGACTTTGCTTCTGATATGGTCCCATTTTTATTTAATTAAGATTTGACGAATAATTTTGGAGTTATTCGTAATAATTTAACTTTCAATGCACATTATCTGTTAAAAATAACTTAATTAATAATAAAAAAATAATTTAACATTTTTTTTAGCTTTACGCTGTATCGCGCATATAGCAGGGTAGGCAGAGGCAACCTGAGAACCTAGTGTTAAGACACTCCGTTACCCACTTTCTGCCTAATTGGGGCATTGCGTGCTGAGTGGCGGAACTCAACGCCGCGTACTGAATACATTAAACTAATGTATATTTTAGTCATTTGTGACCCAAAGCAATTTAACATAGAGTATGTCCACCATTCTTCCTGATTACCTTTTAGGGTTATGATACGACTAAGGATTTCAAGGATCATCCGAAACTTCACGAAAGCTTTGATGTTTGATTTATTTGGAAATTCTTTGTACTTAATAGTTTTTGGGACTACTAGTAAAAGAACAGAGAGGTTTTATCTTTATTTAAAGGGCATTGTAAAAGACGTTTACCCTTATATATTATGTAACTGATTCTTGAAGAAGCAAAATGTATGTCAATTGTGACTTGGGAAACGTTTGGGATGGAGGTAATTTTTTAGTGAATGGGTATCTTTACGTTTTTATCACGTAGCAGGCTCAGAGAGAACCTAGTGTTAAGAAACTCCGTTCTCCACTTACTATTAGAAATCGAGATGAATATAAATTATAATCATTGCCTCGAGCGGAAATTCAAACCTCTAATACTCGTAATTACTCTCAGATATTATCCTACTGAGCCACAATGACCTCTTATTTTAACGCCTCTCGTGGCGCAGAGGCACAAGTGTGCGACTGTAAAGCGACAGGTTGTAGGTTCGATTCCCACTCCAGGAAATGAAGTATTTTCATTTTCTGAGTTGGCGAAGCGCGACGTTGAGTTCCGCCAATCAACACGCAATGTCTCAATCCGGAAAGTGGGGAACGGATTTGTTGAAAGGGAACGGAGTGTCTTAACATTAGGTTCTCAGGTTCCCTCTGCTATATGCGGGATATAGTGTGAAGTTAAAAAAAGAGATAGCCTCCACCTATCTATTATATTATGTAGCCTACAAAGTTAGAACATACTGACAGGACTACTAACATTTTCCGCTTTTCGTTCATTTTCGAAAAACTGTTTCCTGCTATGTGCAATTTTTTTAAGTATCAATTTCGGGCGAAAAGTAAAGGACGGAGTGTTTTGGTACTAGGTTACCTCTACCTACCCTGCTTTGCGAAAAAAATCGTAACGAATTAGGTATTTGCGAGTATTTCGTACAGATAAAAATTTAATTCTAATTTTTTTTCTTTTTTTTTTAACTGCACGCTGTGTCCCGCATATAGCAGGGTAGGCAGAGGGAACCTTAGAACCCAGTGTTAAGACACTTCGTTCTCTTTCAACAAATCCGTTAACCACTTTCCGTCGGAATGAGGCATTGCGTGTTGAGTGGTGGAACTCAACGCCGCGCTTTGCCTTGTTACCAAACCCAGAAAATGAAAATACTTCATTTTCTGGAGTGGGAATCGAACCCACAACCTGTCGCTTTACAGCCGCAAAAACTATTGATATGATCTAGATGTTACTTTCATTGATATAGCATATATATCAGAATAACTATTTAAACGTTAAATATATAAAGGTTTTGTGTAATATAATTTTGTAATAATACACCGTGCTATTGAGATTTCCGTTCCCCACTTTCCACTAAATGAGGTATTACGTGTTAAGTGGCGGAACTCAACGCCGCGCTTTGTCCTATTTAATGTAACTATTGAGTAAAAATCAAAAATAATGTACAGAAATATGAATGAAATATATAATAGCTGTATTGTCAGAACACAATATATGAAGGATAATGGAATGTAAACACTTAGCTACTAAGCAAAAGTCGTTGTTCTGTTCTACCTTGAATAATTTCATTTTTGTTAAGTTCACGCTGTAACCCGCATATGGCAGGGTAGGCAGAGGGAACCTGAGAACCTAGTGTTAAGACACTCCATTCTCTTTCAACAATTCCGTTCCCCAATTTTCGCCGAATTGATATATTTATCACACTAGAGAACCTTCTATTGAGTCCTAATTGCAAATGTTACTAATATTACAAAAGTGAACGAACTACTGAACGGATTTTGACAAAACTTTGCAGTAATATAGTTTATACTCGAAACTCGCTTTTTGCTCTAGAGAAAGTGTGCTAAGTAGTGGAGCTTAACATTGCGCTTTGCCTTGCCAGAGTAGGAAAATAAAAATATTTTTAACAGATTCATTCCTCCGAGTTGGGATTATCCCACAATCATTATATTAACAGTCAAACGACTGCTCTTAACCCCAAAAATATTAAAGAAAAATATCTATTTATAAAACTTTAAATATATTGCGATAGTCAAAGTCAAAGTCAAAGTAAAATAATTTTATTCAAAATAAAAAGTTACATGTTTCATTTTTTGAACATCAAATAATTTACCACCAGTTCACTGAATTTAATGCCTTAAACCTGAGAAGAACCGGCGCAAAAACTTAGCGGGACTTTCTTTTTTTCTTCTCATAATTCAATGCTTTATAAATATTTATTACTGACAATGGTACCTTTAAAAAATAAAATTATTACAAATAACACAAAAACTGTTCTCCAGATCTTAACTAAATTTAAATTCGAAC
Organism: Philaethria dido; assembly: GCA_033558755.1. Lineage (NCBI taxonomy): Eukaryota > Metazoa > Arthropoda > Insecta > Lepidoptera > Nymphalidae > Philaethria > Philaethria dido. Next base: position 24,352 of record JAKGSA010000994.1, on the reverse strand, counting down.
ACATTAGAAACACTAGCCATCGGTAACATATATAAAAATATACCTCCTTTTTTTGAAATCGGTAAATAAGCGTAGAATATTAATTATAAAAACGCCACTCATATCAATACTACAAATATTGAATGTTTCAGTAATAGCTTTGGGAATTGGAAACACTATTTTCGTATAGATATTTTTCGTAGCGCCTGTCGTGGCACAGAGGCACAAGCGTGCGACTGTAAACATGACAGGTTGTGTGTTCGATTCCCACTCCAGGAAGTGGAATTTTTATTTCTTGGGTTTGTTAACAAGGCAAAGTGCGGCGTTGAGTTCCGCCACTCAATACGCAATGCCTCAATTCGGCGAAATCAAGGCAAGGCAAGATAAGAGGCAAGATTATAATTAGGAACTTTTCTATTGCACCACTAAGATGTAACCTAATATATTTATATTCAAAAAGATAGAGAGAACGGAGTATCTTGCCACTAGGCTCTCTCTGTCTACCCTGCTATGTAAGAAAGTGGTTACGAAAGATATAACATAGCTTCACGCTGTATCCGGCATATAGCAGGGTAAGCAAAGGGAACCTAGTGTTAAGACACTCCGTTCCCCACTTTCCGCTGAATAGAGGCATTGCGTGCTGAGTGGTGGAACTCAACGCCGCGCTTTGCCATGTTTCTAAACCCAGGAAATGAAAATATATAAGTATATAGTATAAATCTCAAAAAATATCTAAAGAATGTTTTACTTTTAAATAACCACAAAAAATTCGTCGAACCTTATTTTTCATATAAAAAGCTCATATGAACAACCTCCATAGAATTTTAGGGCGTATAGCAAGTCACCTAATTAAAATTTTCTAAAAGCCGAGTCAAATGCTATCTGAAGGAATGAAAGGGACGATGGCCGTAATTAACCTCAAGAACACATTTTCGACTTATACCCAACCTTATAAAAATATTTTTTAGGAAGAAAGTCTTAATCTAAGACATATTAGATAGTAGCTGTGCCCGCGACTTCGTCCGCATGGATTTAACAAAAAATATATTGTGTTAAAGTTATGATATTAGAAAGTAGCTTAAATTACTCCTTATTTCAACAGCTACCTGCCAGTAAAAGTTCCGTCAAAATCGATTGAGCCATTTTAGAGATTAGCTGGAGCAAACAGACAGACAGACATTTTTTTTAGGGTATTTATACTGAAGATATATTCATATGAATGTAGAAAAAAGCAGTTATTTTAATATCACAAACAGACACTCCAATTTTATTTATATATATAGATATATTACAGCTTCACGCTTTATATCGCATAGCAGGGTAGAACCTACTGTTAAGACACTTTGTCCTCCACTGTCATTACGTATTATGTGGCGGAACTCAACGCCGCACTTTCCCTTATAACAGCAGTGGCCTGAATATAATTTAAATATAATCATTTCCCCAAGTCGAAATCGAACCCACAACTAAAACCCAGTCAGACGTCATCCTACTGCGCTATGATAGCCCATACATATATTTATACAGGCTGTATATGCATATATAAGTATATGTTAAGAAATATGATAATCGTGAATTTAAACGCCTGTCATGGCACAGAGGCACAAGTGTGCGACTGTAAACGCAACAGATTGTGGGTTCGATTCTCACTCCAAAAAATGTAAAAGTTTAGTATTCTCATTTCCTAGGTTTGGTAACATGGCAAAGCGCGGCGTTGAGTTCCGGTACTTAACACGCATTGCCTAAATTCGGCACAAAGTGGGGAACGGAATGTCTTAACACTCGATTCTCGGGATCCCTCTGCCTACCTTGCTATATGCGGGGTACAGCGTGAAGCTAAAAAAATCCATACAAGAGAATATGCATAATTTATAATTTGGCAAGACATAACACCGCGTTGAGGTCCGCCATATAAAGAGCGATATCTCGCCTACATCAATCGATTGACATGCGGTAAATATCGGACGGAGTGTCCTGACACTAATTTTTTACTATGAAAGATATAAACTTTATTGAGATATTAGTCAACACAGTGCTTTCTGTTATAAACGGTGCATTGGAAACAAATTAAATATAATAATTTCTTCAAGGAATCGAACTGATAACCATTATGTTTACAGTAAAACAAAATAAATAAATAATTACTAACAATTTATCTACCAAATTCGTTCTATAACGGATAATATAGAAAACTTATAATAATAACAACAAAATTTTAAACATTATAAGTTTATATTTGCATTCAAAATTAAAATTTACATAAACCGAGAATCGAATAGGCTACCTACCTCTGAAACAGCATAATGTGACGCTCATCCACTTAGCACCTCCAAACATTACTTACACATAAAAAATGACTTATTTAATATATCTTAAACAATATTATTATGAAAATTCACTATTTTCTACTAAAACACAACACTCACTTAGTTTGTATTTTTATTAATTTTCAGGTATATATATCGCGAGATATTTAGGGGTAGAAAGTTAATACGTCCTTCCCCATTCGCGTCCAAACGGCAACTGAAGCCTGAAACTGAACACAATATACCTAATTCCGATGTTGGTTTTCACTCAAAATGTTGCCTTTAATGGTCAATAGATGGCGTTGTTTGTAAAATGTTATGTTTTTCAGGATTTTCAGTCATTTTTTTGTGATATATGTTAAGATTTTTTTATAGGCTTCAGGTTTCAAGAGAATTTAGTGTCAAGACACTTATTTCGCTTTTCACCGGAATTAGAGACATTGTATTTTGAGTGGCGGAACTCAACGCCACGTTTTGTCTTAGCAGAGCAGAGAATATATGATAGACTTTAGTTTTTTAAGCAGCTTTAAGGCGTGTCGTGGAGCGGAGGCACAACCGTGCGACTGTAAACGGTACAGGTTGTAGGTTCGATTCCAACTCTAGGAAATGGAATTTTTCATTTCCTGAGTTTGGTAACAAGGCAAAGCGCGGCGTTCAATTCCGCCACTCAGCACGCAATGCCTCTATTCGGCGGAAAGTGGGGAACGGAGTGTCTTAACACTAGGTTCTCTGCTATGTGCGGGATACAACGTGAAGCTATGTATGTATGTATGTAATATTTATTTTTCCGATCTATTTACCTTACACCGCCATAACAGTATTTGTAGCTCCTTTTAATACACTGTATTTTGCTATAATATATAATATTTTTTCTACACATATCTCACAATGCAGGAGATGTACTTTATATATATAGCAATATACAAGGTAATTAACCAGCGTGCAAAGTAAGCCATGGAACGACCGACCTGACAGTTTGCTTAACGACTTGAGTATGAAAACTTAATTACTTTATTAAAAGTCTTTATACAAAATGAATTTTTAGCTTCACGTTTTAATAGTAAGCAGAGAGAATAGTGTTAAGACACTACGTTCTTTACTTTTTGATGGAATTTGAGAAGTTGTATTGATTGGGGTAACTCTCTCCCGCTTTGTTTTAACAGAACGAACAAATTAAAATAATTTAAATATAATTATTTCTATAAATGGGAATCAAACCTACAACCATTTATATCTACAGTCCAGTGGCGAGGGGTGAAAATTTTATTTAGGCAAGCCGGTAAATTAAGGGAAGCCGATGTATATTTAGGAAAGCTGGTATATATATTTAGGGAAGCCGATGTATATTTAGGGAAGCTGGTATATATATTTAGGGAAGCCGGTAATTTTTAGGTAAGCCAATGCCGGGTACTTTGAAAAGTTAGGCAAGCCGGTGGGAATCAAGTTGAATGGACGTCTTGCCACTGCTGCAGTCATAATATGTTTTACTGCGCCACGATGGTATCAATTAAAAATCTTTGTTAAAAAGATATTTTCAGCTTCACGCTTTCTTCCGCATAGTAGAGTTGTCTCTCTCCCTACCAGTGTCTAGACACTTCGTTCTCCACTTCCCTCTAGTAATAATCGAAGTTGTTAATAATAAATTTACGATAATTTTTCAGATAATGAAGATTTTAACAAAACATAAAACAGAATTAAATAAAAAGTATCATTATTACGAATATCTCTAAAACTACTCGTCAGATTTTAACTTCATGTAAATAGGATCACATCAGAAGCACTAGCTATCATATAAATAAAGAATCATCAAAATTGGTTTACACACTAAAAAGTTATACGGTAACACAAATAAAAGAAATACAGTCTAGATAAGAACCCTCTTTTTTGTCCCTTAAAAAAAAGACAACATATTAACAATACTTAATATCTTAAATACACATAACAGTACTATATCTATATTTAAGTGTTCCAAAAATAGCAAGAGAATTAGATTTCATCGTACATCGGATCAAAATTAAATAAATATTTTCGTAGAAATGTTATTTCTTGTTCTGTAACCCATCTGTTTGGTGTAAGTTATAAGCTAAAAGCGTTTTTTTTATTAACACCTACAGATAAAGTAGTTAGTGGTAAGACATTCTCTTCTGTCTTTAAATTTCTGCTTATTTGATGGTATATATTAATATATTGTATAGTACAAATAAGTAGAATTTTTGCAGAAAGAAAGAAACGGAAATCTTAATACAGCGGAATGTCTTAACACTAGGCTTTGTGCGGAATATTGTGTGAAACTAAAAAAAAGGAACGAAGTTAATCGAATGTTACGCTTCTCTAACATACTGGGGGAAACAAAAACATTTAAGAAATATTTTTATTATTTTTGAAGCGTTATTTAAAAAAATACATTCATACATACATAGCTTCACGCTGTATCCCGCATATAGCAGGGTAGGCAGAGGGAACCTAGTGTTAAGACACTCCGTTCCCCACTTTCCGCTGAATTGAGGCATTGCGTGCTGAGTGGCGGAACTGAACGCCGCGCTTTGCCTTGTTACCAAACCCAAGAAATGAAAATACTAAATTTTACATTTCCTGGAGTAGGAATCGAATAGACAACCTGTCGCGTTTACAGTCGTACGCTTGTGCCTCTGCGCCACGAAAGGAGTTTATTTAATAATTTTTAATAAATACTATTTTTAATATAGTCAGAAAGTAAAAATAATTCTATAGATAAAATATAATTATTGCATACTAGTTTTTTTAACTTTACCAATTGGGCCACACCCAAATTCTGACCTTCATTTATATATTTTGGGGAATAACAAACATTTTTTGGCATTAAATTCCTCCTCGGGTTACAGGAACAATATTCCTAAATCATTTTCGATTTTGGCCTTTGCCTCATCTGCTTCTTATACCGCGTCTAAAGAAATTCATCCGCCCTTTTTTCCAATGGGATCCTTTCTAAATGAAAATTTACTTTTATAATTAAAGAGAGGGTTTTTTCACAGAACAATCGCTTAAATGTAGGCCAGTATTGGAGTTTAGGGGTAGAGTTTTTTAAATTAATTTAATTATTTTCGTAATAATGGTGTATAGTAAATTATATATATTTTTTTAAAATAAAAACGTAATATATTTAGCTAGCTGCATTTCGGGAATTATAAATCATAGAATGTTAATTCCGGCTTTGAGTTCTGCTACTCAGCACGTGATACCTCAGTTCGGAGGAAAATGGGGAACGGAATGGAGTGTCTTAACACTAGATTCTCAGGTTCCCTCCACCTACCCTGCTATATGCGAGATACAGTGTGAAGCTAAAAAAGTATTAAAATACACCTAGAGTTAAAGATAACGTCTTTTATGGTATTTTAAAAGCACGCTGTATATTTATATTTATATTACAAACTTTATTTCTATGTAAACAATTTTTTTTTAAATTTTATTATAGGATGCTAATTTCAGTTTTTTCTTGTTATTCTCCTAGTAATATTGTAAAATTATCATAATACTATTTATTTGTTTTGTTTTCATCTTTTTTATCACACATAGCAGAATTGTTAGAGAGAGCTTAGTGTCAATACACTCCATTCTCTACTTTCGACACTAATTCAAGACATAGCTTGTTGAATGACAGTACTCGACTGTTCACCAAAATAATATTAATAGTTACATTTGTAACACTTCCCCTTAGATATTTTGCAGTTCTATAACTCTAAACTAAGTAAACCATTGGACAGGCAGTCAATCTGATAAAGTTCCGGATCCAATTTTCGTTAGCTAGCCTAACTAAAATACAAGCCAAAATAAACAGTTTCGGACTCATCCCGTACAAGGTCCTTAGAGGTTTACCAGAAATTTTGAATGAGATTTTCAGTTACAAGTTAACTTGGTATACCTGATTATGAGGACGTATAGCTTAGTTATCCAACGGTTTCCGAAGCTTCGAAGTTTGAATCCTGTTAAGTTTAACGTAATAATATCGTTATGTTTCCGTTTCCGTAGAAATTTTGTAAAATTCTCCGTTAGTGTTTACGGAGCTTCTTAAAATTAGGTTTGCAAAAAAAATAGTTAAACTTAATTAATTAATAGTTTAAACTTTTTCAAGATAATATCTAACTAGTTGTAGCTCCCATCTACGTCTGCTTGGACTATAAAACGTAAAATATTGTTCCCATTTTATTTCCCTCAGAATGTCAGAAAATTTTCTCTTAGTATACTCCCCAAGGAACCTGGACGGTAAATGTCCAACTATGACCGCAATCGGTTGTGGATTAGATTCCAATACGATGTCATGATTATCTTTATTTCTCCGGTAAGACAAGGCATGGCGTTGAGTTCCGCCACTTAACACATAATATCTCAAATTCCGGTGAACTCTCTTTCAGACTTTTTGATTAACAACTTCACTAATCCCATCTTGCATCACCTAACACCAAGATAGCCTTTAAACCATGAACATATTGACGTTTCTCATTAGATGCCACTGATAGGTGGAACGGCTTGCCGAAGGTGAATCATGAATAATTAAGTTATCGATTTGGTAGCAATTTGTTTACCAGACTAAGGCAGGTACGCTCGTGTATTGTAATTGGGTGTTCTCTTCACTTATATTGATAAGAGGCTGTATTAGAACTTTGATGTTCAATTTGAGTGGGAATTTGACAAAAATGATATAATTTGGTACAAATAACAAAAATTTATGTTGGGAATAGGATTTTTTGTTAAATGTGACATTTTTTACTGCTTCACGCTTTTTCCTGAATAGCACAACGTAGTCCAAAAAAACGGGTAGTCAGAACAAATTCAATGTTAATATATTTCGTTCTCCACGTGTCTAATTTCGAGATGATAACATTAAAGGGTGGAGTTTAACGCAGTGATTTGTCTTACCAGAGCGCAGAAATAAAATATAACATACGTGGAATAAAATCATGGGAGTGATAGCCGCATTACAAGCAATCGTGTTTACAGTTAGACGCTACCCCATTGCGCCACGATGGTCTTAATGATTCTAATCTACTTTAGTACTTTAGATAATAAAAAAAAACTCATTTAATAAAAAAATACTTAAAAAATGTTCCAGACTCTTGTATTACCTTTTCTCCACTTTTTACCGTCTTAGATGAATTGAGGGTAGAACGGTTGAGTTCCACTCAACGCCAAATTAAATCAAATTAAATAAATATTACTATTACATAATTAAATAAACATAACTCGGTTGACCTTCGAGAACACAGTATCAATGATACTGGAGGAAGGTCACGTAAAATGCATGAGGACCTCCCGGAGAGCATGCATGAAGAGGTTAATGACTGTGGACGAGGCAAAAGAGGTATACAGGGACCGTAGCGTTTGGCGCTCCGTTCTCTCTGACAACCCCGCTACGGATAAAGCGTGAAGTTAAGTAAGTAAGTAAATAAATAAACATTCTGAACTCACAACTTACGTTTACTTATTCACCAATTATTCAAATAATACGAGTATATTACCAAATATTACTTCTTAAGCTTTAACTATATCCCTCCACAGCAGAACAAAAAGAACCTAGTGTTAACACACTCCGTTCTCCGTTTTTTTTTATTTATTGTGAACACTACGGACACGTGGTCTTCATATCACTTAACTAAGCTGAGGAAATAAGATTTTTTTCCTTTTTTCCAAAGAGAGTCCAAGTATTTTAGTTCCCTACTTAATATAATATTATTACTTATAATATTTAATAATATAACTTATACCATTACTTAAAATTACTTAAAATTACTTCAAATTACTTAATAGTACTTACATCACCTAAAATTACTTTATATTACTTAAAATTACTTAGTGCCAAGACACTCCATTATATATATTATATATTTATATATTTACTCATAGATCCTAACAATATCTAATAATATTCCAACATAAAAAACCGTTACATAATTTAATATTGTATGTCCATAAATTTTAAGTAAAAATAAGTAAGAAATAAAACTTCGGTTCAATATACTATCTACTTGTTAACAATACGCCCGGAGCACTCATCGGGGAAGACCGTATACATTAATGTACATTATCGATTTATTTTAAACATGACCTCGCCTAGAAAGGAATAAGCAATTTTGTGAAACTATTAAGAATATAGTCCTATCGTGGCACAGAGGAGACGTGTGACTAAACGCGACAGGTTTTGGGTTCGATTTCTACTTCAGGAAATGGATATCATTTTCTAGGTTTGGTGACAAGGTATGGTGTGATGAGTTCCGCCACTCAGCACGCAATGCCTCGATTCGGTGGAAAGTGGGAAAAGGAGTGTCTTAACACTAGTTTCCCTCTGCCTACCCTGCTATATGCTGGATACAGCGTGAAGCTATGTATGTATGTTTTAAAGCCTGTCGTGGCGCAGAAGTACAAGCGTGTGACTGTAAACGCGACAGGTTGTGGGTTCAATTCCCACGCCAGGAAATAAAAATATTAAATAATATTTAGTATTTTCATTTCCTCGCTCTGGTTACAAGGCAAAGCACGGCGTTGAGTTCCGCCACTCAGCACGCAATGCCTCAATTTGGGCGAAAGTGGGTAATAGAAATGTTAAAAGAGAATAGAGGGTCTTAACTCTAGGTTCTCTGATTTCTGTCTACCCTGATATATGTAAGATAAAGCATGAAGCTGCTTTGTTTTTTAAAGAATATAATTTTTTTTATAATATTTTATTATGCCTGATAGTGTTTGACTGTAAATGCGATTGGTTGTGGGTTCGATGCCCACTTGGGCAATTTTAATGAGCATATTTAAATAATTTTCCTTTTCCATGCTCTGTGAAAAGAAAGTGCGGTCTTAAGTTCCGTCACTCAATTCATTCCTCATAATTTGAGACGGAAAGTGAAGGGTGTACGAGTATTGTCTTAACACTGCGTTTTCTCTGGCCACTTCCCTATATAGGACATAAAGTCAAACAGTAACGTAAAGAAATAAATATTACACCAATATTATTAATTCAGGTCGCTTTTTAAACTTTTTCAAAGTAACTTTTCCCAAAAATAATTATTTCTCAAACGATCCCTTAAGAGTTCTTCAAAATTAGCACCCTTTTCTTTAACTAACTTTTATCGTTAAGGTTTAGTATTGATTGTTGATGAGACGTCCAAAATAATTTATTTTTTTATAAGCATTTGTATATATTTTCGAATTTTTAACCAATTTTACAGACGGAGGATTCTCAATTCAATTTTTTTATGTGTTACCACATAACGTTTAACTAGGTGAACCAATTTTCTTCTATTCTTTGCTTTTGGTGTGCTCCCATTTAAATAAGTTAAGATCTGACAAGTAGTTTTCGAGTTATTCGTAATAATTCTATTTTTTATTGTATTAAAGTCAATTTTCAATTATTGCAAAAATTTTACTGATTGTTGATTGAAATTGGAACTGCGTCTGACTGTAAACAAAATGATTGTTTCACATCTTTTAATTTTCAACGCCAGTCGTGGCGCAAAGGCACAAGCGTGCGACTGTAAGCGCGACAGGTTGTGGGTTCGATTCCCACTCCAGGAAATGTAAAATTTTGTAGTTTCAACTTCTTGGGTTTGGTGACAAGGCAAAGCGCGACGTTGAGTTCCGCCACTCAACACACAATGCCTCAATTCGACTGAAAGCTGGGAACGGAATTGTTGAAAGAGAATGGAGGGTCTTAACACTAGGTTCTCTGGTTCCCTCTGCCTACCCTGCTATATGCGGGATACAGCGTGAAGTTAAAAAAAAAATCTTCATCAAAAGCAGCTAGCTATCATATAAAACAAAGAATGATCAAAATCAGTGAACGCAGTAAAAAGTTGTGCGTTAAAACACACATAAAAAAAAATCGAATTCAGAACCTTAACTGAATAATTATCAAATTTATTAACAAAACATATTAATAAAAACAAGGAACATGGCAGAAGTTAAAAGAAAAATCACTTAAAGTTAAGTTAGGGTGAAAAAAAAAGTACTCGTTCAACAAACGCGGAACTTTGTTCGTATTGGAAGAAAACATATTTCTCTTGTTAAGAACTCTGAGGGTCATTAGTATACTGAAGAAACGACTTACGTCTATTGATTTTGATTTTTAAAAATATTTTTTTTGAAGTTAAACTTCTCGCTGTATCCCACACGTAGCAGAGCAGACAGAGGGCACCTGAGAACCCAGTGTTAAAACACTCCGTCCTCTTAAGGCTTCCGTTACCCACTTTCTTTCTGGATCGGGGTATTGCGTGGTGAGTGGCGGAACTCAACGCTGCGTTTCGCCTTCTTACCAGAGCGAGAAAATGAAAGTAATAAATATTGTCTAATATGATCAATCCCTAAAGTAGGAATCGAACCTGTGTCGTTTACAGTTGCACGCTTTTGCCTCTACGCCACTACTGGCCTATTTTTAATTTATTGTAATGTATATATATATTTTTTTTATACCACGACGGTGGCAACAAGGCCCACGGCCAGCCTGATGGTAAGTGGTTACCGTGGCCTATGGACGCTTGCAACACCAAGCGCATCACTTACGCGTTGCCGACCCTTCAAAAACCTATTTATTCCCCTTTTGAAGAACCCCATAGATAAGAACGTATATATTACGGAAGATCTCTTTCCAAGACTATTGGTCTTAAAGTCAAATAATTAAAATTTTATCAATAACACATTATTATAAAGAACAAAAAACCCGACTGAACTGATTCTTCAAGTTTAGGAAGCAAATACAAATAAAGTAAGCTAGTTATGTGTTATACATTTGAAATTTGCTAATAAAGTCCTTTCATTTGGTACCCCACACGGTATCCATCAACGATTTTTTTGTTTTTATTCATGACGTAATTGCTTCTAGAGGGCGTCATGTTGAATTAAGAGTGACGTCATATATCTAAGGATACTTGGAGTATCAATATCTATCTAACGTCACCTTAATTATATAATTTGGTCCAGGAGTTTGGAAGATACGAGGTAATAAAGAATATTACAAACATACCTGATACGCGCGAAAAACATAACCCTCCTCTGACAGTCGGATAAAATAAGAAAACCGATTTCAAAGAAAATGCAATAAATAGTTAAATTATTACGAATAACTCATAAACTACTCATCGTATCTTAACTTAATTTGAATAGAACCACATCCAAAGCACTATCATATAAGAAAGAATCATGAAAATTTGCTCACCCAGCAAAAATTTCTACGGTAACACATAAAAAAAACCAACGAATTTGCAACCTCTATTTTTGAAAGTCGGTTAAAAATACTGGGGCTTTTTTGGATGATAAAAAATTAGCAATCTTCTTGTATTGTATTTATTCAAGTTTCATAAGCGACAGTGTAGCCTGAGGGAAATTAATGTGTTTTTTTTTATATTAGACCCACTTGGAACAAATCCGACGTTGAATATATGATTTTTTGTACTTTTTGTAATATTTGGATTATTAAAATGTACATAATTAAAAGCAAAAAAGCAGACTTACACTTTTTTTTCGCATAGCACTACCCGTTAAAGAGAAGCTAGTGTCAAAACACTGCACTTTCTAGCTAAATTCCAGATTTTGCACTTCTTTGACTGGTGGAACTCGACACCGCTATCTACATACATACAAAGCTTCACGCTGTATCCCGCATATAGCAGGGTAGGCAGAGGGAACATAGTGCTAAGACATTCCGTTCCCACTTTCCGCGGAATTGGAGTATTACGTTCTAAGTGGCGGAACTCAACGCGACGCTTTGCCTTGTTACCAAACCCAGGAAATGAAAAATTCCATTTCCTGGAGTGGGAATCGAACCCACAATTCACAGTCGCACGCTTGTGCCTCTGCGCCATGACAGGCGTTAAATACCTTCGCAAATTTACGACACGCGTTAAATAATTTCGTTAACATCGGTAGTTTGTAAATATTTTTTTTTTCTGACTCAAAAACTGCTGGTCAGATCGTATCATTTAAATGGAATCACAGCAGAAGCAATAGCTATCATATAAAAAAAGAATCATGAAATTGGGTTTACCCAGTAAAAAGTTATGCGTTATCCTTCTTTTTTAAGTCAGTTAAAATCTTTTCTTCCGGCCGTTCGCTATTCAGATTAACTTCAATACTTATTTATCGCAAGTGCTTTCATCTTCTTACAAGAAGCCAGTACTGTTTTTTTTTTTACCAAGAATGCACTAGAAAATAGGACCACCGTTATATAGAATTAGTTCGTGAGCTAATAAATTTTCACTTTATTCACTATTGTTCGATGGATTGTAGGTTTTTTTCATTGTCTTTTTCTTAGAAATTCATTTAAAAATAGGACATGCTTTATTTTTATACTTACGAGTATAGTGGAAGGTTCGAATATATATATATATATATATATATATATATATATATATACTGCTCTTATATATATATATATATATATATATATATATATATATATATATATATATCTTTCATATATATATATATATATATATATATACTCTTATATTTCATTATTGAGTTTTCAAAAATAAACTACAATTTGTTTCTCAGAAAATACAAGTTTTATTTTATTTAACACGCCTTTACAATATTATAGCATATCGATTTACATTTACATTACGACAATCCATTTTCACCTTAAAATATAATACAAAAAGAAACGACAATTTCAAGTTAACTAATATCGCTTCCTCAATTATATCCTTTCATCTATCTCTAATAAATTGCACAAAATATTCTGAACATCATCCACCATTGAATCCTACGTCACTTCGACCGTTGCGCCCTCTACGGACAACACTTACTTCCTGAATAACTTAGACATGCGCGAAGTGCGGCAAATTTGAATTAATAGAATGTCATTTCATTACAAATAAATTGTAGAAGTTCTTGGAAAGAACAAGTATTAGTGATAAAGACACTCCGTTCTCCCTTTCCGTCTGAGTTCTTATGTATAATCTCCCAGGTCTTATATAAATCCATTCAAATGTTTTTTGTATGCATACATAGCTTCACGCTGTATCCTGCATAAAGCTTGGGGTAGGCAGAGAACCTAGTATTAAGACACTCCATTCCCTACTTTCCACCGGGTGAGGCATTGCGTGCTGAGTCGCAGAATTCAACCGCGCTTTACCTTGTTACCAAACCCAGGAAATGAAAAATTCCATTTCCTGGAGTGGTAATCGAACCCAAGGCAAATCGCGGTGTTGATTTCCGCTACTCAGCACGCAATGCCTCAGTTGGGCGGAAAGTGGGGAACGGAGTGTCTTAACACTAGGTTCCCTCTGCCTACCCTGTTATATGCGCGATACAGCGTGAAGCTATGTATGTATGTATCATTCCTCCGACTAGAATAGAATACTACTTGTTACCTATAAGAGCGATTGAACGATGTTTAAATCTGTATTGTATTGTATACATATATTGTATCATATGTATATATATTTTGAAGCACATTGAAAAATCCTTCGGCCGAAATAATCTCAGATCAGCGAGTTTTCAGCGGCGCCGTAAATCAAAGTTCAACAATAAGATAGGAGGACCTCCGGGACAAAGCCGAGCTGTCGTGGAATGTGAGTAGTACGGAAGTTATAGGAGAGAGCGGAATTAATTTAATTAAAAATTTAATACAAAACAAAACAGACTTATAGACAAATATAATTAAAATTTTGGCACATATCTACTTTCGGATAGTAAATAAATGGAAAAATGATCTCAGCATAAGCACTAGCTACCATAATAAATAACAATCATCAAAATAAGTACACCTAGTAAAAAGTTATACGGTGAAAAAATACAGTTGAATTGAAAACCCGAAAAAAATTTGAAATCAAAAAGTAAGCTATTTTTGAGTTTTATCCATTTATGTTTCAGAGAGAACCTAATTTTAAGATACTGCGTTTTCACTTTACTTTACTGCGTGTACGTGTTTACCCGTTGACGCGTTAATAACGCGTTGACAACGTATATGTCACTTTATATAAACATGGATGTCAAACCAAGGTTGTGTGTGTAATATTTATTTTGTTAATTTAATAGACTTTTTATGCATTATTTTTAAAAAATGTTAGCATTCTGCACTCCTTCTTTATGTAAACTATAAGTATGCCCAATTTCTAGCTGATGCTGATGATATCTAAAATCAAGACGTTGAATTTGGGTTGCGGAATTGAAATCCACGTTTTATTTTACTAAGATAAGAATTTAACTATAACCATTCCCCCAAGGGCCGAATCCACAAACAGTCGCATTTACAATCAGACAAAGGGAACATAGTGTCATAATTCTCCTTAATTTACTATCTGACAATTTATATTGTATGTTTGCATAATGAGTGGCGTAGCCTCAACTATACATGCTGTGGCCCATTAAACTTATAGAATACCTTCATATGGTTGAAATAATAATAATATTTATAAAAATAATATTTCGCTACAGGTTGTGGGTTCGATTCCCACTCCAGGAAATATAAAATTTAGTATTTTCATTTCTTGGGTTTGGTATCAAGGCAAAGCGCGGCATTGAGTTCCCCCACTCAACACGCAATGCCTCAATTCGGCGGAAAGTGGGGAACGGAATTGTTGAAAGAGAATGGAGTGTCTTAACACTAGGTCCTCTGGTTCCCTTTGCCTACCCCGCTATATGCGGGATACAGTTAAAAAAAAAAACAATATTTAGAAGTCTGCTTGTAAACGCGATTGGTTGAGGGCTCTATTTTTACTTGAGGATAAAATTTTAGTTATTTTTACTAACACCCAAAAGCACTTTGAGCGCGGAGTTTAGTTATACGTATGTGTGTAGAGAATGAAGTACATATATTGATATTTTCCCTGATGTGTGAAAAATACGTGAAGCTATTTTTTTCCAATACATATTTAAAGAATAGAGATACCAATAATAATTACGATATATAACTTAAAAAAAAATACTACAAAATAACTCTTGTTCCTACAATATGTTAATTCAAAACTCATACCGCCTATATCTCATGCCTTAGACCTAACACAAAATCTTTAATATCCGGCCAAAGTAAAAACGACCTTATTTCAATACAGACAATACCCAAACAAACTGCATTCTCAATATAGCAAGTATAACAGACATTTCTGACAGAAGTAGATATATGAATAGAAGAGGCGTCGAATTATTTTAAACTGAAATGGCATAAAGTTCTCACATTTTCCTACACGTTCAATTTAAGTTAACACATAGTTGCGTATGCATTTATTTTAATTTTTTAACCGAATTTAAAAAAAGGAGGTTATTTGAATGTATTTTTTAAGTAATTTTTATTTGGTGCTTTGTTTGGTGGTAGTAGGTTCATTCTCCGACTGGCACGCGACCACTATCATCTCAAAGACAAGCTTACGTTACTCTTGACTTACTCTCATAATTAGCATTATTTGATTTTTTTTTCGTATACAAATTGTTAATGTGTTTTTTAAATTATTTCTTTTAATTCATTCTTTTTGCTTATCGTTTTTCGTTATTATTTGTTAGTTTTGATTTACCACTTCACGTAAATCAATCATTTTTAAAGCTGTTTTTTATGTATTTCAATATTTTTATTTTTTCATTATTGTATTTTCTCTATCTTTATTACTTAACTTAATTTTAGTTGTAAAATAATGTGTAAATGGAATAACACCTTGCAATGTAATTTTATTTGTATATGTACCTGACCAAATTGGTTCCGATAACATGTAAGCCAGGTTTTCCCCTATCCCACCCATCCTTCCTAGAATGTAATGGTGGTTCCGATGGCGCGATTTGCCGCGGCCACTGCATTATTTCCCTCCCATCTGAACACTAGGTCGGCAACGCATTTTTACAACTCCTGTGGTGTTGTTGATGTTCATGGACATATGACCACTTACCATCAGGTGGTCCTTCTACTCATTTGCCATTCTTCATCAATAAAAAATCTTAAAAAGCTACAAGAGGTTTTCCGAATCTGTATTTTTTTGTGTGAACTTGTATACTTTCTAATCGACTGTATTTTTTTTTTTTTTTGTGTGCTTATCGCGTAACTGTATACTAGGTGAACTGATGATTGGTTTTCTTCTATGGTAGCTAGCGCTTCAGATATGCTCCCATTTAAATCTGAATTAAGATTTGAAATGTCATTTGAGTTATTCAATATTTGTACTTTTCGTGCGTTTTGTTTTTCAAGTTGGTTATTTTCCTGTTAAAGTTTTAATTTTTTAACTATAATGGCATAAAGTTCTCACATTTTCGTACAAGTTTAATTTAACTTAACACATAATTACGTATGCATAAAATTTTCAGCCTTATAATATAACTTCCTTTTACTAAAAACTTCTCTACTAGCTTTTTAAAAGTCAGTTAAAAAGGAATGATGAGTAGTTTTTGAGTTATTCGTAACTATTCTAATATTTAGTGCATTTTACTTGAAGTGTATTATACTATCAAGATGCAGAAAGCAGACAAATATAACACTTCCTTGTTAAATATTTTAAAAATCACACCATAGAATTACAATAATATATTTATTTTTTACCAAAAAATAAGTTTATTACAAAATAACCCAAAAACTACTCGTCAGATATCTTAACTAAATTTAAATAAGACCACATCAAAAGCACTTAGCTATCATATAAATAAAAAAGACATCAAAATCGGTTCATCAGTAAAAACTTATGCGGTAACTTGCCAAAGACAATCTGTATTGAGAACCTTTTATTTTGAAGTCGGCTAAAATATTTTTATTCTTTTTTAACTTCACTGCTGTAGCCCGCATATAACAGTGTAGGCAAAGGAACCAGAGAACCTAGTGCTAAGGCCCTATTCTCTCTTTCAACAATTCAAGTTCACTCACTTTCGCCGAATTGAAGGATATAGCGTGTTGAAGGGCGGAACTCAACGCCGCGCTTTGCCTTGTTACGAAACCCAAGAAATGAAAATACTAAATTTTTGCATTTCCTGGAGTGGAGTGTCGAACCCACAACCTGTCGCGTTTACAGTCGCACGCTTGTGCCTCTGCGCCGACAGGCGTTAAAATATATTGAACTTTGAACCCGTAATCTCTCCCATAGAAGTCAATACCGTAACAAAATACAGGAAAGATCCATTATAGGATAAAAGCAAGTTTTCCTGAAGGAGCTCTAACATAAACTTACGTTTTGTCTTAAAAGTTCCGCCTCTTATTTATATAACCTTTGGTTCGTTTTAAAATAACTTACTATTGGAATAGTACTAAGCTAATATAAATGCGAAAGTTTGTTTTTTTTTTATGGATAACGGATGACAAACGAGCAGCAGGACAGGTGGTAAGTATTTACCTTCGGCCATGGACATCTACAACACCAGAGATGTTGTAGCTGCGTTGCCGACCTAGAGGACACAGATGAAAGGAGGGACAATGTAGTAGTCTGTTATCAGGACCACCATATTTTGAGGAAAGGGTGGGAAAGGCGAAAACCTGGTTTACTTGCCATCGAAACGGAACACATCATTAGATATCTAGCGGTTCGTCCTTGACATGATAGTGCTCCTACCACCAAACATGCTGGGATATCCACCTCTTACAGAACACTACCCAGCGGCGGAGGGGAATTGTATTCTAACCCCGTCCCCTCGCATGGAAAAATGTATTTTGTATGGATAAACTATTCTTTCGTGCAAAAATTACTCAACGGGCTTGTAGTAAAAAAAATAATAAAATTATTAGACGCTAGATGCCTGTTGTGGCGCAGAGCCGAGGCGCGAGCGTGTGACTGTACGCGACAGATTGTGAATTCGATTCCCACTCAAGGAAAAGAGAATATTAAATAACATTTAGTATTTTCATTTCCTCGCTCTGGTAACAAAGCAAAATGTGGCGTTGAGTTCCTCAGCACGCAATGTGGGGAACGGAAATGTTATGAGCTGAAGCTAAAAAAGATTTATATTTGCACTTATATTGGATCTTATTTTAGAATATTCGAGGGACTGATTACATTTAAATTATTAATATTTTTTTCACGGCGTTGAGTTCCGCTACTCAACACATTGTGTGTCGAATTCAGGTGGAAAGTATAGAACGGAGTGTCTTGATACTAGGTTCTCTCTGAATTATTCTATTATGCAGGCAAAGTTTCAAAATACACCACGATGATTAAAAAAAAATGTATGCCACACTTGAAAATAGCCTATTAAACATAAGTAAAATTTAAACCAGAAAAGAAAACTGACTTCAAAGAAAGTATATGT
Organism: Philaethria dido; assembly: GCA_033558755.1. Classification (NCBI taxonomy): domain Eukaryota; kingdom Metazoa; phylum Arthropoda; class Insecta; order Lepidoptera; family Nymphalidae; genus Philaethria; species Philaethria dido. Next base: position 5,897 of record JAKGSA010000994.1, on the reverse strand, counting down.
ATTAATGAAATACAATTATTACGATTTGCTCAAAAACTACTTGTCAGA
>JAKGSA010000993.1:112838-131146 GCA_033558755.1 Philaethria dido | reverse complement strand
CTCCGTTCCCCATATTAAATTTAGTGAATCGATGGTAAATTATTTGACGTTCAAAAAATGAAGCGTGTAACTTTTTATTTTGAAAAAAATATCTGACTTTGAGTTTGACGCTTTTCCGCAAAACATGGTAATCTTAGAGAAATTTCTCCCCAAATCCTAGATATAATGTTTTTTTTTATATAATAACTTCACACTGTATTCCGCATATAGCAGGGTAGACAGAGGCAACCTGAGAACCTAGTGCTAAGACACTCCATTCTCTTTCAACATTTCCTTTCCCCACTTTCCGCCAAATTTAATCATTGCGTGTTAAGTGGCGGAACTCAACGCCGCGCTTTGCCTTGTTACCAAACCCAAGAAATGAAAATACTAAATTTTACATTTCCTGGAGTGGGAATCGAACCCACAACCTCTCGCGTTTACAGTCGCACGCTTGTGCCTCTGGGCTACCACAGGCGTTAAAATATATATATATATATATATATATATATATATATATATATATATATATATATATATATATATATATATATATATATATATATATAATATCAAACTACCGCCAACTTACGGTTAAAATAGATTCATTTAATATGTGGTATAATCGGAAATCAAAGAGCTCATTACATAGTGTTTAGACACTCTTCTCCACTTTATTGAAACAAATTGTAATAATTAAACCAAGAATGTTCGCAATAACTTGACGTATCTTGAAGGTTTGAATGAATATTCGACATGGTACTAAAGTAGTTATTAATTTAAATATTTATCAACATCTATATATATAATACTTGTTACCATTTCTTGTACTACAATACTCGTTTTTCTATTATACTATTATGACGTAATATGTTTTAGCTTCACGCTGTATCCCGCTAATAGCAGGGTCTTCTTCTTCGTGTCAATGAATTGAATGTTTAAATTATGTTTTGCCAGTGCGTAGCCACGTTGACTGCATCATCTGTTGCCTCAATAAGGTCATTGTTTGAGCAAGTGAATGGGCAGTTGGGACAGACAAGCAAGTGCGCTATAGTTTGTGGGTTGGTACCACAGTCACAAGAAGAAGTGTGACCCTGCGGGATGTATCCCCATTTTGCAAGGTGTTCTTTGGCCGCTGCACAAAGCAGGGTAGGCAGAGGGAACCTGAGAACCTAGTGTTAAAACACTCCGTTCTTTTTTGACATTTCCGTTGCCCACTTTCAGCCGAATTGAAGCATTGCGTGCTGAGTGGCGGAACTCAACGCCGCGCTTTGCCTTGTTAACAAACCCAGGAAATAAAAATATTAAATATTAATCTATATATAAATATCTGAAGCAAAAACTTTGTACCCCTTTTTACGAAAATTACGCGGAGACGGGAGCATGAATCTTGGCACACTTATAGTTTATATAGAGAAGGAGTGTGGAATGCTAATATTTTTTTTAAATAATGCATAAAAAGTATATTTAATTAATAAAACACATGTTACACACTACCATGGTTTGAAATCTATACATTATATTTACATCACTAAAGACAACGCGCTATTAACGCGTCAACGGGGACACTGGTTATTATAAATATTTGGTATTTTCATTCCCTTTAGACGTAATAGGATCGAATTGGTCATGAGGTCAATTTCATGTATTTTGAAAATATTTATAGCTTTTATGTGGAACACAATGTTTTTACTATATTGTTCTTAAATTTCTTTTTTTGTGAACAACAAACTTATGTATTTGCAATGCTTTATTATTAACTTTAAAATAATAAATATTAAACTAATTTAAGCACATAGTGCCTCAATTCAGTGGAAAGTGGGGAACGGAGTGTCTTAACACTAGGTTCCCTCTGCCTACCATGCTATATGCGGGATACAGCGTGAAGCTATGTATGTATGTAAACTAATTTAAATTAGCATCTTTGTTTATTTTAACATACAATATTTCGAATTCGGGCAGAAATATGCGAACGGAGTGTCTTGACACTTCTGGTCACTGGTCACAGGTTCTCATTGATTATCCTGTTATGCGGGATAAAGTGTGAAGTTGTTTTGTATGCATTTTAAAACTTAATGAGTAACTTAATTCATGATATCGCACCTTTAGAATTATAGTAACCTATTTAAGAAATGTAAATTTTTGGGAAACGTCAATATAGATTTGTACATTTAGGTTTTTTTAAATTATGTTTTAATTAATATTCTTGTTTTAATCAATCCAGGAAATGATGTTTTTTAAATTCTGGGCTGGTTAGGTTTATTTTATTAACCTAATTTTACGAGGATATGTTAAAAATCTAATTAAATAAAGAAGCTCTCGTTTGTTTGTTATATAATTACTGGAATCACCCACTTTAAAAACAATTTGTAGATACTTAATGAGGTATTTGTCTTTCCTATTAGTCATTATAGCCGGACTATGATCAAATAGATAAATTATTTAATTTATATATATTTTTTTAGCTTCACGCTGTATCCCGCATATAGCAGAGTAGGTTGAGGGAACCTAGTGTTAAGACTCTCCGTTCCCACTTTCCGCCGAATTGAGGCATTGCATTCTGAGTGGCAGAACTCAACGCCGCGCCTTGCCTTGTTACCAAACCCAGGAAATGCAAAATTCCATTTCCTGGAGTGGGAATCGAACCCACAACCTTTCGTTTACAGTCGCATGCTTGAGCCTCTGCGCTAAAATATAGTGACATATACGTTGGTACGCAACGCGTTCTTAACGCGTCAACAGGGACACTAGTTTAAATAAATATTTCTTAAATTAAATAATTTGCATAATCAACATTAAAACACAACGATAATATAGGGTGTCCCAAAATTAACGCAAGATTTGAATTAAATAGAAAATGCCATTTTAGTCTTTTAATAGCGAATGAATAATGAATATAATAGCAAATGGCGGCAAAGTCAAATCTTGCGTTAATTTTGGGACATCCTTTATATAAAATTCGCAGTATTTAAATTAAAAAGTAAATACAAATCTGTCAAATCTCTATTGTCAAAAATGACGTTTTTAAAAATTTGGCAAGTAATAAATAATGAGTCAAGTGTAACAATGTATTATAGTTCTTCATGGCTTGGTTGTGGCTTATATCATACGCGTTTGTAGTGGGTATGTACTTATAGACTTAAATGAATTTAAGGAGAGAAATTTTATTAGCATCTATGTACATATATAAAACAATATATAAATATTTATATGCGCCTGCTGTGGCACAGAGGCACAATTTATTTCCTGGGTTTGGTAACAAGGCAAAGCGCGGCGTTGAGTTCCGCCACTCAGTACGCAATGCCTCAATTCGGCAGAAAGTGGGGAACGGAGTGTCTGAGCACTAGGTTCTCAGGTTCCCCCTGCCTACCCTGCTATATGCGGGATGCAGCGTGAAGCTAAAAGAAATATTTATATGGAAAGTGAATGTAATCATTCCTTCAATTGGGAATTGAACCCACAACCAAAGACCTTTACGATGGCCTCCAGTCTAAATAATTCCTTATATATCATTGTTTCCAGTTGCAATACTAAAATGGAACAATAGCCTAAACATGGAAACGTTTACGGACTTTTCAAATAATTTCAAAAATCTAGTCCAAGAGCTAGCTTCTTACTTCGAGCCCTGCGGATCACCAATTGAATTGATTAACAGGTTTTGTATCAAATAAATATATACATACAAATTCTTACCCTTGGCTTCACTCGTGGTCAATGGCAGTCCATACTACATACTATAGTCTATTTTGCGTATATGCGATCATTTGAAGGCTTTGAAGTAGATACATTTTTTTTTTTTGATAAAAAAATCATGTCCGCCAATTATTTTTTTTTATCCTATGTCTATTTTATTAAGTCTAAGAATATGTGTACAAAGTTTCATGATAATCGGTTGAGGAGTTTTGGCGTGAAAGCGTTACAAACAAACTTATATTCACATTTATAATATTAGTAGGGATTATATAATATATACTTATAATAATACAGTCATTACAGTCCAGTTAAACCAGTAATATATAAATAGTCCGGTTACATAAAGTAGGTTTCCATAATGAGCAGTATAACTGGAAAAGGGTCCCTTTGTTGTATGATTATTGATTTTTTTTTATACTACTCAATTGAATCGAAACTGAGTGCAGAAACAACGTAAGTCACAAAAAATGCTAAAATTCGTAATCGATTTAAACTGGCTTAGAAAGGCAAGATGCGTGTTGAGTAGAGAAACCACCAAAATTTGAAAATCCGGACTTACGTTGTTTCTGCACTCACCGACTCAATTACGATGAACTATTTGACGATATTTATAAAATACTAGGCTTTCAGGTTCAGGTACCCTGCTACATGCGGGATACAACGTGAAGTTAGAAAAATATATACATAAATTATTACACATTTATTTCACACTATTTGTTATCCACGGTTTTGCTCGTGGTCAATAGCAGTATAAACTACATACTATAGTGTATAGTGCGCATATACGTTCATTTCAACGCTTTGAAGAAGATATTTTTTTAATTTTTTTGGCAAACAATCATAATGCAAAAATATTTTCTTTATATTTGTTTTTTTAATAAAAAATATCCTATACCCTTATTAATACGTCTATGAATATGTGTACAAAGTTTCATGATAATCAGTTAAGTTAGTTTTGGCGTGAAAGCGTAACAAACAAACTTAAATTCGCATTTATATACTAGGAATAATTCCATTTAATGTTTGTGTGTATGTTTAAGGTACGAACATGAACGAGAGGCAAGAAGGTCGTTTCAACACCAAAACAATTGAAACACTTACTTGAATTATTGGAAAGAGAAATTTATATATTTTTTAATACTATATTGATGTTTTTGAAAGAAAATGATGTTTTGTAAATAAATAAAATAAATATATATATTTTAAAAAATATCTTATGCTGGGACAGTTTTACTTTTTATAAAATTTCTATATATATAAAATATGTGCTTTACTGGGTGACTGATAGACACCGTACAAGCGAAACAACTTGGCGAAGCTACTCTCCCTGGAGTGGGATTCGAACCCATGACTTGTCGCGCGTATAGCCAAATCAAGCATTTGGCCTGTCTCTGCGCTAGGTACAGCTAAGATTAAATAAATAATTTTCAATATTTTGAAATTAATAATACACACATAATATAACTACGAATTCCATCATGGCGCTGTAGGACAGCATCATCTGGTTTGTGGGTTCGATTCCTCAGGGAAATAATTAAATTATATTGTTATTTCCCCACTCTAATAAAACAAAACGCCAAAAGTTCCACTACTATATGCAACGTCTCGAATTCGGTGGAAGCGGAGAACGGAGGGTATTAACACTACGTTCTCTATATCTATGATGTTATGCAGGGCTAAAAGGGTGTACCTAAAGCTAATAAGAATTGTCTAACCAAACCTGAGAAACAAAACCATTTTTAAAATACATTATGAGACCTTTGATTTAACACCTATCGTGGTGCAGAGGCACAAGCGTGCGACTGTAAACGCGACAGGTTGTGGGTTCGGTTTCCACTCCTGGAAATGGAATTTTTCATTTTCCTGGGTTTGGTAACAAAGCAAAGCGCGGCGTTGAGTTCCGCCACTCAGCACACAATGCCTCAATTCGGCGGAAAGTGGGGAACAGAATTGTTGTAAGAGAACGGAGTGTCTTAACACTAGGTTCTCAGGTTCCCTCTGCCTACCCTGCTATATGCGGGATACAGCGGGAACACACATATGCTTCCGAATACTAAGTATTCGGAAGCATATGTGTGACTGTCGTGGCGCAGAGGCACAAACGTGTGGCTGTATACGCGACAGGTTGTGGGTTCGGTTTCCACTCCAGGAAATGGAATTTTTCATTTTCCTGGGTTTGGTAACAAAGCAAAGCGCGGCGTTGAGTTCCGCCACTCAACACACAATGTCTCAATTCGGCGGAAAGTGGGGAACGGTGTGTCTTAACACTAGGTACCCTCTGCCTACCCTGCTATATGCGGGATACAGCGTGACGCTATGTCTGTACTTGTGATTCTACCTGTTGTCACTGTGACTACTGTAAAAAGTTCAAAATATCGGATTTCAAAAAATATATTTTCGAATACTATTAAAAATATATACGCGATTAATCCGGTTAAAATAGTTTAACTTAAACAACATTCTTCCGAGGTAAGTTACCCGTTGTTATCAGGTTTTTCCCCTACGCCATGTTGACGTAAAATATATCGCACTTTGCTCTTTTTGACATCGTAATATATTTAATGTAATTAATTTAAAATCAAGGGCAAATGATTATTGTATGTTTCTTTATAATTGCTATTATGTTTTCGATAATTATTATCTTTATAATAAGAAAGGGATTTAACCTAGTGTAGGTTATCTCTTGACTATCCTGCACTGGTAAAGGGTGAAAATTTTAGTGAGGCAAGCCGGTAAATTAAGGGTAGCCGATGTATATTTAGGGAAGCCCGTATATATATTTAGGGAAGCCGATATATTTAGGGTAATCGGTATAGGATGTCAAGGTGTTTCGTATTTTCACTATACCATTTTGTCGATGATCTTTTTTTTTGTCTATAAGATATCAGGGCTTATTTTTTGCAATTTTATGCCCAATTTTCTGCCCTGGTTACCTTTTTTTTAGCTCTCACAGTGTAGCTCTCACACTTTCTTTTTTCGAGATCCACATTTTCCTGGCGAGCTTTATTTTTTTTAGGTCACATACTTGTACTTTGGAAAGTTAGGCAAGCCGGTGGGAATCGAGTTGTATGGACGCCTCGTCATTGCTATACGGGAAAAGCGTAAAGGTGGACAAACAAAATACGAATATAATATTGAGTTTAGGATGTATAAAGGTCTTCCATATTAAAATATTACTAAAAATCGAAGAATTCCATTTCAACATGACAAACATTTTTCTAATATTTATGAAAAAATTAAATTCTAATGTTTATGAAAAAATGAAATTCGGCGGAAAGTGGGAAACGGAATTGTTGAAAGAGAATGGAGGTTCTTACACTAGGTTCTCTGGTTCCCTCTGCCTACCCTGCTATATGCGGGTTACAGCGTGAAGTTAAAAAAAAAACAATTGGAATAAATCAGAAGCGCTAGCTGTCATACAAGAAAAGAATCAACAAAATTGGATCACACAGTAAAAAGTTATGAGGTGACACACACATAAAAATTACAGTACAATTTTACTGTAATTTTTATGTAGAAATTCCTCATTTTCTTGAAAGTCGTTTAAAAGTAATATACATACATACATAGCTTCACGCTGTATCCCGCATACAGCAGCTTAGACAAAAGAAACCTAGTGTTAAGACACGCAATTCCCCACTTTCCACCCAATTGAGGTATTACGTGCTGAGTGGCGGAACTCAACGCCGCGCTTTGCCTTGATAACAAGCCCAGGTAATGAAAAATTCCATTTCCTGGAGTGAGAATTGAACCCACAACCTGTTGTGTTTACACGCACGCTTGTACCTCTGCGCCACGACAAGCGTTAAAAATAATGTTATAATATAATATCGAAATAAAATTACAAATAGTATTGAAATTCATTTATTAGTCATTTAAAACACCGTATACATCGAGTATCTATATGTATGTATAAGTTAACTAGAAATAGTTCCATTACATCCCTCTTAGGAAAGTGTCATCAAGATAAATCGATTTTGATGACAATTTTCTATAACCAACATTACGCCACCATATTATTATAAATAATACTCAAAGAAAAATCGATTAAACGATATTGTTTTCAAACAAAAAATAACTTTTTGACAGTAAAAACAAGATGGCGGAATGTCACTTTTATTTACACCTCACTAACTACAGATAATAAATAGAATAAATAAACAGTCAAATCTTATTTTTTTATTATTAGCCTAAATATAACTAAGCTTGAGTAAATTGGCTCAGATAAATGCAGTAAAGTTTTATAAATGCCTTATAATTTGATTCTATAATTAAAGTTGACAGTTATATTGATATTGTATTTGATTTTTTTTATCTCGACGTTATCTCCTATACCAAAAAAGGTAGGCGAAAAAAACCGAGTGATAAATCAAGAAGGTTTAAAAATATAAATTTTTTCCTTCTTTCTCAACTTGTCAAAATAGCGGCCATTTTGTTTTACGCCGCCATTACATGTGTCACAGTACAAAAATTCAAATGAGCTTATATTTATGAAATAACCCTATTAGTTTATTTTAATTTAATATTGAATATTAAGATAGCTTTAAAAAGATTTGGTTATGTAGATCGTGATCATTTCATAATTTATATAGCTTCTTTTAGTGGCTAGAATTTTTTTTAGAAAAAGACTTTTTTTTTTCAGAAACATTTGTCGAAAACCTGAGTTTAATTTACTTTTAGATTATTTTTATTATTGTTAAAATTTCTTAGAAAAAATCATGAAAATATTGTAAACATTTAGTTAATATTTTAACTAGCAGTTAAATCTAAAATACGATAACTACAGAATCGAAAATGGAAGACGATTTATATTGGTCTCTACATTAAAGTTGGCACTAATAGTGGATTCGAATCCAATGCATCATTAATATATAAGCGGATTATAATAACTTAGTGCCTATCGGTATAAATAGTTCTTGGGTTCCTCGGCGATGGGGTCAGTACATGTGCCCAAGTGCTTCAGCTGGACGAGACTTCTGGAAAGAATAAACATATTAGTTATTAATTTTTTAAATAAAAAATTAACGCCCGTCGTGACACAGCGTGCGTCTGTAAACGCGACAGGTTGTGGGTTCGATTCCCACTCCAGGAAATAGAATTTTTCATTTCCTGGGTTTAGTTACAAGGCAAAGCGCGGCATTAAATTCCGCCACTCAGCACGCAATGCCTCAATTCGGCGGAAACTGGGGAACGCAGTGTCTTAACACTAGGTTTACTATGTCTTCCCTGCTATATCCGGGATACAGCGTGAAGCTATATATGTAATTATTTAATAATTATATTATAATAGAATGTTTTATGTATGACTCTACTTCGTTTCTATTTATTTTGTATTACGAATAATACCAAACCACATACATAAACATAACACTACCTAACTCTTTCCCACACACGCATATCTCTATTTAGTGTCGCTTTTTCGTTACAACCATTAAAAAAACCCACCTCGACCTACAGTTCTCCATTTCCAAAAAGCATTTATTAGAATACGTCTTATCATCAGTGCCGCACACAGGATCATACTCGGGCGGGCAGACGCGCGCGCACCCCGCGTACTGGAAGCGGGAGAGGCAACGCTTGAGAGGCACTACGAAGATGTGTTTACTGTGGAAAAGAATTTAAATTACTATTAAAGCGTTTATTGATACTAGTGTCCCTGTAAATGCGTTAATAACGCATTGCGTAGTGACGTATATGTCACATTATTTAAACATGGATGTCAAATCATGGTAGTGTGTGTAATATTATTTTTAGAAAATATAATCATTGTGCACTCCTTCGCTATATAAACTATAAGTGTGCCAAATTTCATGCTCCTCCGTCCGCGTAATTTATGTAAAAAAGGATCCAAAATTTTTCCTTCACGTATTTATATATAGATAGTGTTGTTGGTTAACTGACTTACAAAATGGAGGAATACAACTGTCTTTTTAACCAATTTTCTATGAAGTTTTTAATTCAACTATATTTTTATCTTAATTTAAAAAAAGAAGAATGTTATCAATTCCATTAAATTTTTTTTATGTGTGTTTTCGCGTAATTCTTTACTGAGACAACCAATTTTGAGAATTTTACGATTTTAAAACGGAATACTCAGACACGAGTTGCTCTCTGCCTTTTATGCGTTCTTAAAAGTTAGCAAAAAAATCTAAACTGCTTACAGACTGGAATTTCAAGATAAATTTACATATTCCAACGATCATTTTATAATTAAACCCACTCACCCACAGTTCTCTTTCTTCATAATACACTCGTTCTTATAAAATCGGTTATCAGATCCACAGACGAAGGCGGGCGTGTTCGGACAGTCTTCGTGGCAGAGGGCGGTGGTACGGCAGTGGGCTGCTGCCACGCTTACCACATGCTGGCCGCAGGTTAGCTTACGAAGTTCACATTCTGATCTGGGAAAGAAAAAAGTATATATGTTACAAGGGTATAAAAATCTATATAAATAAAAATGAATCACCGAAATGCTTGTACGCGCATAACTTCCAAACGACTGCATCAAGTTGGATAAAACTTTATTATATTATATATAATTTATATTTATATATTTGTAATATATTGTAATATATATATAGTGCATTTATTTATTTACTTATTTTGCATATATATATAACATAACATATATTATGTAATAATTTTTGCACCTCAATGAATCCAATATATTAAGTGTCTACGTCTAAGGTTACCTGTAAGAGATCACTTACAGTGATAAGGTCGCCTTTGCATGCTGCAAATTTGTGTCTTTGTATGTTCCTATGTACTTGTTTTCTTTTTTTTTGTGTGCAATAAAGAATTTATCTATCTATCTATCTAACTTTCTTTTATATATTCGTCATTCTCGGGAGAAGGTTTGTATGAAAAAATATTTAAAAATAATATAGCAAATATTGAAAAATCTTAGTATTGACGGCAAAAAAATATGGCAGTACGAAATTCGGCGGGCCATCTAATATTTAATAATACAAGCTTTATTTTAACTATTGTTTTTACAAGTGTAAGAGAATGTATAATATTATCAACTTGTTGAGGGCCATCGTGGCGCAGTGGGACGTTGCAGTTTAAGCTCGATTTGTTTTGAATTGGATTCCTACTACATATTTATATTTAAATTATTTTCATTTCCCCGATACGGTAAGACAAATCACGGCGTTGAGTTCCGCCACTTGCAACACACGCAATGTCCCCAATTTGGGTGGAAAGCTAAGCAAAGTGCCTTGACACTATTCCTATGTCTATGTAACTCTTTTTTGTTTACAATCATACTAAGTGTATCACCAATTTCATTAGTAAGTACTATCTTATAAACAGAATATCTCTCTTTTTCTTCTGAAAATGCAGACCCTCCCGGATAAAGCGTGAAGCTGTTTTTTTTAAATAATTTTATATGAAATATAAATTCATTTTCATTCAGTCATTTCATTCAGTCAGATCATTTTTAGCACTATTTCGAAGGATATTTTAAAGGGGCCCCTTTAAACCTACACGTTGGTTCGTAAGTCCCAGGCACTCTCTCACACACTCTCTCTGCAACGCGATGGGGACCCGTTGGGTGAACCCAAGGCACTAAGGAATTTATTCTCTATATATCAAGCAATACTTACTTATAAACATTGCCATCAGACCCACATACAGGCTGTTCTACCGCGTTATCGCAGTTCTCAGGACAATCTGTTTCCATTCGTGGTAGAAGAGTACAGTTACCGAAATGAGCTAATTGTACTCCTTTCCTGTAATTAGAAAGTATTTTTGTTACAGTTTTATTTTTGTTTTAACTTCACGCTGTATCCCGCATATAGCAGGGTAGGCAGAGGGAACCTGAGAACCTAGTGTTAAGACTCTCCGTTCTCTTACAACAATTCCGTTCCCCACTTTCCGCTGAATTGAGGCATTGCATGTTTTTTTTAATTAGATGAAAATTAAATAAAAATATAGACAATAATAGAAAGATCATCGTGGCGCAGTGGAACAATGTCTCATTGTAGACACGATTGGTTGTCGGTTCGAATCCCGCTCGGGCTGTGATTATATTTAAAATATTTTCATTTCCCACTCTAGTAAGACAAAATGCGGCGTTGAGTTTTGTCACTCAACACACAAAGTCTTGAATTCTGGCAGAATGTAGAAAGCGGAGTGTTTTGACTCTCTCTGTCTACTTTGAAGCTAAAAAAATATAAATCCATCGAAATCTAACAGAAAAATTAAAGTAATAACTTAAAAACTGATTTCAAATAAAATGCACTAAAAGGAAACAAAATATTACGAATAACTCAAAAACTACGCCTCATATCTTAACTAAATTTAAACAGAACCACATGATAAGCACTAGTTATCATATAAAAAAAGAATCATCGAAATCGTTTTAACCAGTAAAAAATTACAAGGTTATTAATATATACTTACAGGCAAGTAGCAACTTTCAATAAACAGGGGTTGGTATAATCAGTCGCATCGGTTCCACACACTGGATCTACATCACTTGGACACTTCACTTTGAGACACTTGCTCATTTTAGATTTACACTTCTCCATGTCCACTTTCTTGACCATCTTCCTGTTGCTTACACTGAAAGTGATATGTATTTGAATTTAGTTTTTTTAAATGCTTTTTTAGGTAAAAATTGTAATAATATATTTTATAGCTATCTGTATTGATTTTTGCTATCATCCAATAAAAAATATTATATTTTATGGTTAAATTTCAAAAATATCTTTTCAATTCGATTACAATACAAAGTAAGTATATCACGAGATGGTCGTAAACTGAAATCCCATTAAATGGTTTTTTTTTTTTAACACGCTGTATCCCGCACATAGCGGGGTAGGCAGAGGGAACCAGATAACCTAGTGTAAAGACACTCCATTCTCTTACAAAATTTCCGTTCCCCACTTTCCGCCAAACCGAGGCATTGCGTGTTGAGTGGCGGAACTCAACGCCGCGCTTTGCCTTGTTACCAAACCCAAGAAATGAAAATACTAAATTTATATATTTTTACATTTCCTGGAGTGGGTATCGAACCCACAACCTGACGTGTTTACAGTCGCACGCTTGTGCCTCTGCGCCACGACAGGCGTTCTTAAGTATCATAAATAGATTTTTAAGAAAAATATGATCTTCTTTGAGCTTTTTTTTTGTTTTTGCAAGTTCTAGATTAAAATACATAATGAGTAACGTTTTTATAGATAACGATTGTTACTCGACTTGACTATTCTTATCGTAAAATGTTTATAAATTGCAGCCAATGTGATCCTGATGTTTAAGCTTCAAAAAATGAAGCATGTAACTTCTTATTTTGAATAAAATTATTTGACTTTGACTTTGACTTTGACTTATATGTTAAGCTCATCAAAATCAGTAAAATCCATTCAGTAGTTCTCAATATTTACAAACCTTTTCATTTATAATATCAGTATGATTATCAGATACTAATAAAAAACGAAATTTTGTTTCTTACCCACAATTAAGCATCTTCATCTCACATTCATTTCTATATAAATTCTCATCAGAACCACACACCAGTTTTTCTTTCTGTCCCGAACAGTCGGTGGGACAAGGATCTCCGCCTGATGTCCTTTCTTGGGAGACGCAGAACGCCATTGGCACCTCGAAGACGTGTTTACTGAAAATTAATGTTTTGTTTTTTTTAGCTTCACGTTGTATTCCCCTTTGTTAACGCCTGTCGTGGCGCAGAGGCACAAGCGTGCGACTGTAAACGCAACAGGTTGTTGGTTCGATTCCCACTCCAGGTAATGGAATTTTTCATTTCCTCGGTTTGGTAACAAGTGGTTTCGCCACTCAGCACGCACTGCCTTAATTCAGCGGAAAGTGGGGAACGGAGTGTCTTAACACTAGGTTCCTTCTGCCTACCCTGCTATATGCGGGATACAGCGTGAAGCTATGTATGTATGTCGTATTCCGCACAAGGCACGGTAGGTAGAGCTAACCTGGAACCTAGTGTTAAGACACTCCGTTCTGTTTTAACATATCCGCAAAATTGAAACATTACATGCTAAGTCGAGGAACTCGATGCCGCACTTTGCCTTATATTTTGCCCAGGGCAAAGAAATGAAAATACAAAAAAATTGGTTTATCGTGACGTATTTTCGTTACATCAAATTTCTAATCATACTAATTTTAAAGAAGTTTCCCTTCAATATACTAAAATTTCTCAATACTTACCCACAGTTAGTGGCCTTCATCCTGCAAGCATTAGCGTACAACTTGCCATCAGACCCGCACGTGGGCCTCGATGCTCTCCAACACGACTCGCGACAGTGTCGGGTGGTTTGGCAGTGCTTCTTACTTGTTCTTACTACGCCTTGACTAGAAATAGTAGAAATAGATTTTTAGAATAATTAAACAAATTTGAACGTAGCAGGACTCAAGTGCGGGCTTGAAGCTAGGCTCTCTTGGAAACCAAACACTTTTCCAAGGCGCGGTTCAAATTGCTATACATTTTCTATAAATGTGTTTTCTTATTCTAAGTGTGTTAAACAAAATTCTTTTTTTTTTAAGTAATAGTTTTGTATTTTTTTTTTGGGTTTTAAGTGAAAGAGCAACAAACATTAACCATTAAAAATTTTCGTATTTATAATTAACCTACTTAAAAAAAAGAGGTTCTTAATGTTACTGTTATTTTTATGTGTACCGCATAACTTATTACTGAGTGAACCAAATTTAATATTTTTTATATGATATTTAGTACTTCTGACTCCCATTTAAATTTAATTAAGATCTGACGACTAATTTTAAAGTTAATCATATTAATATTACTTTATAGCGCATTTCATCTGTCTTCATTTTTATTTGAATCTCAGTTAGTAAACAATTCCAATCCAGCGCAGCATGGAGCGAAGCATGTTAAACATAAGACTACATGACAGATGGAAAACTTCATTGATAAGGGAAAGAACGAAAGTGAGTGACGTATTACAAAAAATAAGAAAACTGAAATGGAATTGGATTGGACATATTATGAGAACGATTAAAGAGAAATGGACAAAAGATGTAATAGAATGGTACCCTAGAGATGGAAAAAGGCAAAAAGGATGTCAAATAAAAATATGGGAGGACGATTTACCAAAAGGATGGAGACGAATTGCTAAAAACAGAGAGGAATGGAAGTTAATGGGGGAGGCCTATGTCAAGAGACATCCTGATCAACAAACTGGCTGCTGATAAAAGAAAAATATATTTATGTAAGAAATATTGTATCATGGTCAGAGAATAAAGGCTATTATTATTATTATTATAGTAAATAATTATCACACAAACTTACCCGCAAGTCAACAACTTCATCTGACAAGTACTTTTATACACATTGCCATCAGAACCACAGATGGGGCCATCTAGAGGAGCTTGAGAACAGTCCACGGGGCAGTTCTCGCGATGAGCGCTTATGTTGTTACATGCACCCAGATGAGACAGACCGATACCCACTCTGTAAAAAAAAACGACATAATATAAATAAAATGAATACTATAAAGAATAAAAACCGGACTGCATAATAAACTCTTTTTTAGCTTCACGTGTGCTAAGCTGTGTCCCGCATATAGCAGGGTAGGCAGAGGAATCCAGAGAACCTTGTGTTAAGATACTCCATTCTCTTTCAACAATTCCGTTCTCCACTTTCCGCCGAATTGATGCATTGCGTGCTGAGTGGCGGAGCTCAACGCCGCGCTTTGCCTTGTTACCAAACCCAAGAAATGAAAACACTAAATTTTACATTTCCTGCAGTGGGAATCGAACCCACAACCTGTCGCGTTTACAGTCGCACGCTCGTGCCTCCGCGCCACGACAGGCGTTATTATATTCATTAACTATTATATACCATAATCAGATATAAAAATTACAATCATTTTTAGTTTTTTCGTATTCTATTCCACACTAAAAATTAATTTATCCAATTGAATCTGCACTAACCTGCATATTTCCACCTGCAGCATACACCTATTCAAATAAGTGCGTCCGTTGGTACCACACACAGGGTCGCGTTCAGCAGTGCACCGATGTTCGCATTTGGAGCCTTGGGCGCGAGAACACGAACCTTGGTCCTGAGCTAGTCTTACACCTGGAATTTTTTGAAGATATGTTAATATATGGAACATTTTTTTTTACTTTGGAGCAATGTAGAAACCTAGGTAGAGAGAACCAGTAGCTTACACAATCCATTAAGAGAGTAATTTAAAAATGCTACGAAAGTAAAAAAAAAGATGTTACTGGGTTTTACGCTAGAGAAATACAAATTAATTCGCCGGAGTCTTAATTTACGCTTAATACAGTATGAAAACACTCTATTTTCCACTTTCATCTAGATCTATTTCTGGTTTCTTTTTTTTAGCTTCACGCTGTATCCCACATATAGCAGGGAACCTGAGAACCTTGTGTTAAGACACTCCGTTCCCCACTTTCCACTTTGATCAACTCCACGATAATCGCATAATAAATATTATTTTGTGGAAATATTGATGTGAAGTATTTACATATAATTTTATATTGTACAATATTGCTGTATATCAATTTGGCGGAAAGTGGAGAACGAAAATATTGAAAGAGAATGGAATGTCTTAACACTAGGTTCTCTGATTCCCTCTGCCTACCCCGCTATATGCGGGATACAGCGTGAAGTTAAAGAAAAAAAAAATATTGCTATAATAAAATTTTAAGGCGCTTGGAACATAACTTTAATATCCTTTATTATATATTATTCATTCATTTTTAAACGAAAATATATTTCTATCTTATGTTATGCAGGATAAAGCGTAAAGCTAACTTTTGCTATATTCAAAGTCAAAGTCAAAGTCAAAGTCAAAGTCAAAGTCAAAATATCTTTATTCCATAAAAATGCTTAACATTTACTTGGACATGTCATAAAAGTAGAAAAAAAATTGCAAAACAAAATAACCAAAAAAAATATGCAATTTTAACTTGAAAAATTCCAAAAGGATACGCCTTTCTTGTAAAAGTCAAAAAGCGAAGCGAAACCCACCTTTTCCACAAGTCTTTTTCCTCATTTCACACAATGAAGGGTAAATGTAACCGTCTGTAGCACAAACTGGCTCGCCTTGGAGTGTCGGTCCGCAAATCCTAGGACAGGATGCATCTCTTGCTGCGTCACACCATGATATGGCTGGAAAAAAAATATAAGTTAAAAAAATAGTCTATATATAAATACGAGAAGTGAAAAATTTTGGATCCCTTTTTATGAAAATTACGCGGACGGAAGAACATGAAACTTGGCACACTTATAGTTTATATAGAGAAAGAGTGCAGAATGATAATATCTTTTTAATATAGTGCCTGAAAAAATATCACGCACACACACACACGCACATGAAGTATATATCACACATACTACCATGATTTGACATTCATGCTTATATAAAGTAGCATATACGTTGCTGGGCAACGCGTTGTTAACGCGTCAACGAGGACACTATTAATAATTATAACTCTTCCGTACACACCCTGAAATTAAAGATCACTTAGCAGGGTTGCTAGAGGGAACCTGTGAACGTAGTGTTAAGACACTCCGTTCTCTTAATATTTCTGATTCCCACACGACTTACAAATCTCAATGAGAACCAACGCTGTATCTGTAATATAAATAAAACTTTGATGGGCCGTATAAAATTATTTACCGGGCCGCAAGTTGCTCACCCCTGTACTAGACCAAAATAACCAAATTAAAAACTTTTTAATTAAAAGAACAAGCGCTTAATTACAAAAGTATCCTTATTAGGTGTAGGTGCGTGAAAGCACGCAAAATACTTTAAGACGAGATCAAAAGTGATTATACACTAGAGTGTTGCTTGGCATTGTTTCAATGAGGCCACTACATACGCGAGGTAAGCGTAAATAAACAAAATTTTATTTTAATAAGTGGCAGATGGAGCCTAGTGTTGTGACACTACCTTCTCCACTTTCTGACTTTTTTGTCTAAATGGTAAACTAAAATGCAATAGAATATAAATAAATAGAAAACGCCTGTCGTGGCGCAGAGGCACAAGCGTGCTGCTGTAAACGTGACAGGTTGTGGGCTCGATTCCCACTCCAGAAAATGGAATTTTTCATTTCCTGGATTTGGTAACAAGGCAAAACGCGGCGTTGAGTTCCGCCACTCAGCACGCAACGCCTCAATTCGGCGGAAAGTAGGGAACGGAGTGTCTTAACACTAGGTACCTTCTGCCCACCCTGCTATATGCGGAATACAGCGTGAAACTATGTCTGTCTGTCTTTCTTAACTATGTATGTATGTATGTATTATTAAGATTTTAACAAAAAAAATATTATGAATAACTCAAGAACGATTCGTCAGATTTTCACTAAATTTAAATGAGACCATATCAGAAGCCAATTTTTGTTTGGTGGTAGGAGGTTCGTCCTCCGTCTGGCTCGCGACCACTATCATGTCAAAGACGAACCGCCAAATATCTTATGATGTTCCGGTTCGATGGCATGTAAGCCAGGTTTTCCCCTTTCCCACCCATCCTTTCCCCAAAATGTGGTGGTTCCGATAGCGGACTACTACATTATCCTCCCTTTCCATCTGTATCCTCTAGGTTGGCAACGCATCTAGTACATCTCTTATGTTGTAGATGTTCATGGGCGAAGGTAACCACTTACCATCAGGC
>JAKGSA010000993.1:10735-106059 GCA_033558755.1 Philaethria dido | reverse complement strand
CTACTCAACTGATTATTATGAAACATTGTATACATATTCTTAGAAGTATTAAAAAAATATATTTTGACAGACCTGATTATTGATCAAAAAAACTGAATGGCTAGACCATTTCAAAGCTTTCAAGCGAACGCATATATACTTTACACCATAGTATGTAGTATGACAGCCATTGACATCGCGAGCGAAGCCAAAGGTAACAGTTAGTATAATATATATATATTCATACATTAAAAGCTGTTAAGTATTGATATTTTTTTTTTTTATGGATACCGGATGCCAAACGAGCAGAAGGACCCCCTGATGGTAAGTGGTTACCTTCGCCCATGAACATCTACAACACCAGAGATGTACTAGATGCGTTGCCAACCTAGAGGATACAGATGGAAAGGGAGGATAATGTAGTAGTCCGCTATCGGAACCACCACATTTTGGGGAAAGGATGGGTGGGAAAGGGGAAAACCTGGCTTACATGCCATCGAACCGGAACACATCATAAGATATTTGGCGGTTCGTCTTTGACATGATAGTGGTCGCGAGCCAGACGGAGGACGAACCTCCTACCACCAAACAAAAACATACTTTTTAAATATATAGATACATACGTGGCTGTGGAAAAGCGACTGATTGTAAACGGAGGTTGTAGGTTTGATTTCCGTTCGGGGGCACGATTGTATTTGAATTATTTTTATTTCCCCGTTATGGTAAGACAGAACGTAATTTGACTAGAAAACACCTTCACGTTTTATCCTGCACTATAGCGTATTCAGAGAGAGCCTGGTGTCAAGATTACTATTACTCCGTTCTTCTCTTTCCGAGACTATTTTTTTTATTAATGTTAAGTGGCGGAACTCAACGCTGCTCGATCTTTTATCTTTCTATTTATTTTTTTTTAACTTGACGCTGTATCCCGCATATAGCAAGGTAGGCAGAGGGAACCAGAGAACCTAATGTTAAGACACTCCATTCTCTTTCAACAATTCCATTCCCCACTTTCCGCCGAATTGAGGCATTGCGTGTTAAGTGGCGGAACCCAACGCCGCGCTTTGCATTGTTATCAAACCCAAGAAATGAAAATACTAAATTTTACATTTCCTGGAGTGGGAATCGAACCCACAACCTGTGGCGTTTACAGTCGCACGCTTGTGCCTCTGCGCCACGACAGGCTCTATCTTTTATCAGAGCGGTGAAATGAAAACGTGATATAATGAAGTGATATAATCAATCGCCCCGAACGGGAATCGAACCGGTATCGGTATGGGGAGACCTCGACCTTCGAGAACACAATATCAATGATACTGGAGAAAGGTCACGTAAAAATCATGAGGACCCCCCGGAGGGCATACATGAAGAGGTTAATGACTGTAGACGAGGCGAAAGAGTTATGCAGGGACCGTAGCGTTTGGCGCTCCGTTCTCTCTGACTACCCCGCTAGGAACAAAGCGTCAAGTTAGGTAAGTATAATCAATATAATAAATACCCCTAATCCGATTTGAACTTGTATCTATCATGTACATTTAAACTGCGTAATTATTTTTCAAAAAACAATAAAAAAATAGATTTTCCGGTCAGAAGCTCAATTATAGGCGATATACACAGTACGACTACACAGTAGTTTCTATTTCACTCTCACACGAGAAAGTATGTAATGCATGAATATATACTTCCACATGTAACTGTGGAAAATGTTGTTAACCGAATTTAAAAAAACAGCAGTTTTTTTTGTATGTAATCCTTACCACAACTTATCGCTGGCTGAATCAATTTTGATGATCCCTTTTTTTAGATAGATAGATAGCTAGTACTTTTCTACGACGTCAAAAGCACTATGGCTATCATAAAAATTTAAATTTAGCTAAGATTTGACAAGTAGTTTTTAGGTTATTCGTAATAATTGTATTCTTAATACATTTTATTGAAGTCGGTTTTCTTTTTTAACGCAACATCAAGAATATTCAAGAGAAATTCAAGAATTTTCATTTCATGAAGAATGGAATATTATGTACGCTTACACTGCTAAGCGAAAATATGTGTGCACTTTTACATATATGTACGTAGAATGCTACCTACAATTTTTACGACATATACAGATGTTGCCTTTCAGTTTTCTATGGCCAGTAATTTCTACTGTATGTTGTCTGTAAGTCACTTAGTAACATAAGCTTTAAAAGATGATTAATTATTTAAATGTAAAAACATTAAATTATATTTTGATATTTATTGCTAAGTAAAAAACAAAATTCTCAAGTATAAGTTTTAATTAAAAAATTGAATGTTATAAAAATGTTTACAAAGTCTCTGATTATGACAGAGGGATATATATATAAAATAAAAAAAAACACACACACACACACACAATTGATTATGAGTTCAATTATCACTCAAAGAATGAATGATCATATCCAAATTAATGTCATTACTTCGCTCTATCAAGATAAAGAGTTGATATGTCACTCACTCAGGTCACAATGTTTCGGAATCAAGCAGAAAGTGGTGAACGGAGTGTCTTAACACTATGTTCTCTTGCCTATTATTTATTACTAAGTAGTATAAAGCATGAAGCTGTCCATAATATTTATCCTTCACTGTCAAAGTCGTAGACACAGTATCGTTCATAACTTCCGAGGTCGTAAGGTCAAACATTAAATCATTTCTATGTTAACAAATAATTTATCATGATACCATTAAATTGAAATTTTGATTTATTATCTATTGATATAATATATTATAAAGTTTCACCATTACCGATTTAGTCATTCATATAAATAATAAATGTACTGGTCGTGGCGCAGAGGTGAGCACGCGACCGGTTGTGGATTCGATTCCCGCTCCAGGAAATGAAAATATTAATTTAATATGTAGTATTTTCATTTTCCTCGTTTTGGTGATAATGCAAAGCGCGACGTTAAGTTCCGCCACTCAGCATGCAATGCCTCGATTTGGTGGAAAGTGGGGAACGGAAATGTTAAAAGAGAACGGAGTGTCTTATCACTAGGTTCTCTGGTTTCCTCCCACTCAGCAAGCAATACCTTAATTCGGTGGAAAGTGGGGAACGGAAATGTTAAAAGAGAACGGAGTGTCTTAACACTAGGTTCTCAGTTTCCCTCTGCTTACCCTGCTATATGCGGGATACAGCGTGAAGCTAAAAAAATGGTTTAAGCTACTTAACAAATGGTATGGCGAAGACATGTGTATGCGCAACCACTTTGAATGCAAACTCGTTTTATAAGAACAGGTTCAATTCCTGTTTTTTATTTTGTATTGCGATAATACTATTGAAGATTGGGAGATTCGATATTGATTCAGGCTAATAATCATTTTCTGAATATTTTTTTCGTTTCCTAAGTGTGGGATTGACACTTAAAAACTTCAAAAAATATTTAATAAATAGCATTCTCTCTTGTCAAATGACTGTTCTTAGAAATAATCTTTGAGCAGCAGAAATTTGTAAAAATCTCTCTGCAGAGATGCTAACAACAGAAATAAGTTGTAACAAGCGTAGAAGAATTTCGACACAGCCGGATGTAGAACGCATGGCTTAGTGGTCAGAGCCACAGTAAATTGCCATTCCCAAAAATCTACCGCCACAGCCTGCCTACTCAGCCTGCTGGTAAATCTATCTTCCTGTATATTAATATAGGAATCGTCGATATTCAAGTACATATACCCATCTATCTTCAATTTCTATAGCTCTAATATAGTTCCCGCATAATTTCCTGCATAATTCAACCACTAAATCTGGTTTCCGCTCTCATTTGTGCCGTTTCACAGGAAATTTGACAAATCGCATAATCTCCACCGGTTTGGTGTCGTGACTCGCATTTGCATACGGAATTCGATTTGCCTCACAACTTCATTATGGTAATGTAGGGTTAAATTATACAGATATATATTAAAATATAGCTTCACGCTGTATCCCGCATATAGCAGGGTAAGCAAAGAGAACCTAATGTTAAAACGCTCCGTTCCCAACTTTCCGTCGAATTGAGGCATCGCGTGTTGAGTAGCGGAACTCTTTGCCGTGCTCTGCCTTATTACCAATTGTATATACTAAAATATAAACTAATAAATTGTATCTATGTAATGTCTTTTTTTTCTTTATTAGTGACAAATCTCTCTATTCTACACTATTTTCTTAAAATTAAAGATGAAATTTCATGCTATATATAACTAATTTTTCTTACATTTTGTTGACGCGTTAACAACGCGTTATTTTTGTCAATGTATATGTCACTTTAAATAAACATGGATGTTAACATAACAATGGATAGTGAAATTACTAAATACCTTCACATCCTGTAACGGCTTCCCTAAATATACCGGCTTCTCTAAAAATTAGCGGCTTCCCTAGATCATATGTACCATCCTTCCTAAATATGCACCGGCTTCTCTAAATTTACCGGGTTGCCTATCAAAACTGTTACATATTGAGTGGCGGAACTCAACGCCGCGCTTCACCTTACCAGAACACAAAAATTAATATAATTTAAATACAATCTATCAAATATAACCACATGAAGTACTTAGAAACATAAATTCATTTTACACAAACAGTACTAACCCCCCGCAAAGAGCTATCTACTAGAGCGATGCTTTACGATATAATCTGCCGATAAATTAAACACATTGCGGTTATTTGATAACATGCCTCTCTCTGTCTAACTGTGGTACACTTATAACGATTCGTGATTTGCGATAACTAAATCTGTTAGGAAGTAAGGTTAGATTCTTAGAAACTGCCTTAAATATAATAAACCTTTAGATGCCATCGTGGCGCAGTAGTGTTTTCCACTGTAACTGCGATTGGCTATGGGTTTATATATATATTTTTTAATGTTTTAAATTACATCCATGGGCTAACACTTGCCCGTGCCTTTTGTTTTTTTTTTTTAATTTTTACATTTGCATCATACTTAAATAGAACTATTTAATTGTATCATAAAACTATGGTGAGATCCTCACCGACTGTTTTTTTTTTTTACTTATGTTTTAGTTTAGGCTATGGGTCCGAATGCTATTCAGGGGTTGATAGATTGAAGTTATAATCATTTTGCCCTCTGGTAAGAAACACAATGATATTTCGTATGCAGACGGAAACCGGTGAACGGAGTGTCCTGACACTAGACTCTCTGACTACCCTGCTATGCGCAATAAAGCATAAAGATATAAAAAAAAATGATAACATGCCTCCTTATGTGTAACTGTGGTACACTTATAACGATTCGTGATTCGCGATAAGTAATCACGAATCGTTTTCGTTTCATTCTTTTAGGAAATAAAGTTAGATTCTTAGAAACTGCTTTAAATATAATGATCCTTTAGACACCATCGTGGTGCAGTGTTTTCCACTGTAAACGCTATTGGTTGTTGGTTCGATTCTGCGGGTTGAAATGATATTATTTAAATTATTCTCATTTCGTCCCTCTAGTAAAATAAAGCTTCACGTATATGTCTCATAGTAGTACTCTACAATGTGCTGCTGTAGGTTCGATTCCCACCCCAGAATATCAATATTTATAATATTTAATATTTTCATTTCCTGTGTCTGATAACAAGGCAAAGTGCGGCGTCTAGATCCGTTACACGCAATGCCTCAATCCGGCGGAAAGTGGGAAACGGAATTGTGGAAAGAGAACGGAGTGTCTTGACACTAGGCTCTCAGGTTTCCTTTGCCTACCCTGCCATATGCGGCATACAGCGTGAAGCTAAGAAAACTTTAACTAAAAAACTAAAAAGTCTCCAAATATCACACGATATCATACAACAGCGAGTAGAGAACTTAATTCTCTCCTAACAAAAAAAAAAGCTAAGAAACTTAAACATAATCTTAAAACCTTTCCATAGTATTTATTCAAACACTTGACTGAACGGAACTGTAGACCTTTCTCTTTGTGCCCCTAATTTAACATTTACGTACTTTGCCAAACAACCCAGATACATAATACTTTAAGTACCCAATAGCTTAGTGGTTAGTCACTCTGACTACTATGGTAATTGTTGTGGGTTAGATCTGAACCGATAAAGAGGTTATGTTTTTTTTATTTACGTTTTTTCCCGTGTAGCAGAGAGGAGAGTCAGAGAGGAGTTAGTGTCAAGGCACTTGGTTTTTCACTTTCTGTCCGAATTCATGTCACTATATGCTTAGTAGCGGAACTTAACGCCGCGCTTTGTCAAAGCGAACTTCGGTTCTCCACATTCTATCCTAAATCGATATACTTATTGTGTTAAGCAGCGGATCTCAACGCTGCGTTTTGCCTTATCACAGCGAGGGAATGGAATAATATAAATATAACAAATCCCTTGAGTCATGTCGTGGTGCAGAAGTAAGACTGTAAACGCAGGTTGTAGGTTCGATTCCTATTCCAGGAAATGAAAATATTAAATATTATTTAATATATTCATTTCTTCGTTCTGGTAACAAAGCCAAGCGCGCCGTTGAGTTCCGCCACTCCGCACGCAATGCTTCAATCTCGTCTCG
Organism: Philaethria dido; assembly: GCA_033558755.1. Taxonomy (NCBI): domain Eukaryota; kingdom Metazoa; phylum Arthropoda; class Insecta; order Lepidoptera; family Nymphalidae; genus Philaethria; species Philaethria dido. Next base: position 99,584 of record JAKGSA010000993.1, on the reverse strand, counting down.
GCGGAAACTCGGGAACAGAAGTATTAAAAGAGAACGGAGCGTCTTAACATTAGCTACTCAGGTTCCCTCTGCCTACCCTGTTACGTGCGGGATACAGCGTGAAGGATTTCATTTTTTTTTATGGATACCGGATGGCAAACGAGCAGAAGGACCGCCTGATGGTAAGTGGTTACCTTCGCCCATGAACATCTACAACACAAGAGATGTACTAGATGCGTTGCCAACCTAGAGGATACAGATGGAAAGGGAGGATAATATAGTAGTCCGCTATCAGAACCACCACATTTTGGGGAAAGGATGGGTGGGAAAGGGGAAAACCTGGCTTACAATTATACGGCTTACGATATTCCACGAGTGGTAATCGAATTCACGACCAATCACGTTTACAGTCCGCTGTTCCACTGCGCTACTATCGTCCCCTATTACGCATAATTACTAGGTTTCACCCTCGTTGTACACTCTCACTGGACAACCACTTTTTATTGAAACCATGTTTTACTAAGGAATGTTGTTTAGCGTTCGCATTTCTAAATATAATACGTGGAAACTATATATTATGAACGAGATTAACAAGTTTATCCGCCATTACGTTATATGACGTGGTGGGTAACATTCTTATCTAATATATATTTTTTTTTATTGATAACGGACGGCAAACGAGCAGAAGGACCACCTGATGGTAAGTGGTTACCTTCGCCCATAGACATCTACAACACCGGAGATGTTGTAGATGCGTTGCCAACCTAGAGGATACTGATGGAAGGGGGGACAATGTAGTAGTCCACTATCGGAACCACCACATTTTGGGGAAAGGATGGGTGGGAAAGGGGAAAATCTGGCTTACATGACATCGAACCGGAACACATCATTAGATATTTGGCGGTTCGTCTTTGACATGATAGTGGTCGCGAGCCAGTCGGAGGACGAACCTCCTACCACCTAACAATAATATAATTAAGATTTGAATTTAAAAGTGCTCTTATAAGTACAATTATTACAAATATCTCAAAAACTACTCGTCAGATTTAAATTTAATTGAATATCGCTACATCAAAAGCATTACCTATCATAAAAAAATGAATTATCAAAATTGGTTCACCCAGTAAAAAGTTATGGTATAAATAAGTTTAGTGGAATTGATAATCTCATCCTTTTTTGAAGTCAGTTAACTAGTCTTTATTTTTTTTTAACTTCACGCTGTAACCCGCATATAGCATGGTAGGCAGGGGGAACCAGAGAATCTAGTGATAAGACACTCCATTCTCTTTCAACAATTCCGTTCCCCACTTTCCGCCGAATTCAGGCATTACGTGTTGAGTGGCGGAACTCAACGCCGCGCTTTGCCTTGTTGCCAAACCCAAGAAATGAAAATACTATATTTTACATTTCCTTGAGTGGGAATCGAACCCACAGCCTGTCGTGTTTACAGTCGCACGCTTGTGCCTCTGCGCCACGACTGTGTTCTCGAAGGCCAAATTTAAATATAATAATGACTTTGAGTAGAAATCGAACCCACAACCGTTCAGACAGTTTTACTACGCGACTATAGCCTCTTAGCCCAATTCAGCATAATATAAGTCAAACAAATAGAAATCATGCTTCTGTCATACAATTTTATCCCTTATTTCTATTTAATAAAGGCTATTCTCCTACAAAAACAAAAATTACAACTTTCTAAGTCAATTTATAGTGCACTTGTGAATTATGGACATGTTAAGTTCTATTGTACTGAGATTTCTATAGTAATATTTATATAAGAATTTCTCTTTATTATTTACTATTTGTAATACTCTTCTATCGATGAAATGTGAGCTAGCTTTATACATGGGCTGACTATAACGACTCAAGCAGTAGTTGTGGGTTCGATACCCATTTGAGGTATGAAATTTGAGATAATAAGCTTCTCGCTTTATCTCGTATAGCAGGGAAGTCAGATAACCTTTCTTTTAGCTTCACGCAACAGTGTAGGCACAGGGAAAGTACCTAGTGTTAAGACACTCCGTTCTCTTAAGATTTCCGTTTTCAATTTTCCGCTGAATTGAGACATTGCGTGCTAAGCGGAACTCAGCACCGCGCTTTGCCTTGTTACCAGAGCGAGGAAACGAAAATACTAAATATTTATAATTATACATACATAGCTTCACGCTGTATCCCGCATATATCAGGGTAGGCAGAGTGAACCTAGTGTTAGGACACTACGTTCCCCACTTGCCCACGAATTGAGGCATTGCGTGCTGAGGTGCCGAACTCAACGCCGCGCTTTGCCTTGTTACCAAACCCAGGAAATGAAAAATTCTATTTCCTGTAGTGGGAATCGAACCCAAAACCTGTCACGTTCACAGTCGCCTTAGAGTAAAGTGTGGAATTGCTGTTATCCATTTTAAAAGAATTCTAAAATCTTTTCATATATATTTGTCAATATGTATGAATCATTTGTATACATTTTTATTATCCACACATATATCTCACAATTCACAAGGTCTTGATAATTCGACACGCGTCATTGTTTCTTCTAACTTTCGTTTCACAGTTATTTTTTACCTTAAGCTTTCTATATACAAACAAATATTTTTTTGGATTTATTTGGACAGAAACATATACATTATTTTATATAGCAGTTGTACGCGAGCGGTATAACAGCAAAATCTCTCTTTAATCTTGTAAAAGATCTCGGCCATTCTAGAACTATCATCAGTTCATTTTAAGCACGTATTTCGAAGACGGCATTAGTAGAATCTTTTAAAATATGGTTAGGTAGAGAGAGGAGCGCGGTCACTGGAGGTGAACGGTAATTTGCATTTTAAAGGGGCCCCTTAAACCTACATGTTGGGTCGTAAGTCCCAGGCACTCTCCAAACTCCTCTCTCTGCAACGCGATGGGCACCGCATCCGCATGGTTAATCCATGGATTGTTAAGCAGTTTCTTCTCTAGCAGTAATTAGAAAGAACCTAGAAGTCAAGACAATCGAGTCCGGTATTACGTGTTCAGTCGTGAAGCCAAACTAAATTAAGAAACCTTATTAAATTGCTATAAATATTTTTAGCTTCACGCTGTATCCCGCATATAGCAGGGTAGGCAGAGGGAACCTGAGAACCGTGTGTTAAGACACTTCGTTCTTTTAACATTTCCGTTCCCCACTTTCCGCCGAATTGAGGCATTGTGTGCTGAGTGGCGGAACTTACTGAGTTCAGTAAAGGCAAAACGTGGCGTTGAGATCCGCCAATATGAAAATATTAAATGATAAATAGATTTTCATTTTCTAGAATTGGAATCGAACCCACAATCTTAAATTAAATTGATATCTTTTAATACATAGTGAGATCGTAAATAACCGCATAAGGACTTAACCGCGAAGGAATTCGTAAAGAAAGTAAGTACCGTTCGGTCCACATTTTACTTAAATACAAATTCGTGTACAGCGCGATAAGATTGAACGATGAACGATTATCTTTATTTGTAGTCGATTTAAGTATCTTTGCAATAAAATTGGTAAATGTTTAATTGTGTTATTAAAAAGTGTCTGACACCATTGTGGCTCAGTGGAACAGTGAATGTATAGTGGTTAGAGATACAATTCTACTTGGGTATATATATAGTAATATTTTTCTTTTTTTTTTGAACTTCACGCTGTACCCTCATATAGCAGGGTAGGCAGAGGGAATATGAGAACCTAGTGTTAAGACACTCCGTTCTTTTACAACAATTCCGTGCCCCACTTTCCGCCGAATTTAGGCATTGCGTGCTGAATGGCGGAACTCAACGCCGCGCTTTGCTTTGTTGCCAAACCTAAGAAATGAAAATAGTAAATTTTACATTTCCTGGAGTGGGAATCGAACCCACAACCTGTCACGTTTACAGTCGCACGCTTGTGCCTCTGCGCCACGACAGGCGTAATAATAATAATAAATATCTTTATTTTCTTCTTACAATGCTTTGTCTAAATAAACAAATAACAAAACATGTCAATCAAAGGCCGATATATAATTTAACACACTCTCCATGCTCCACCTGAACTTGAGAGCTCAGCATCGCACTTTATTTTAGCAGAACGCGAAAATAAAAATAATTAAGATCTAAATATTTCCGCAAGTGGGAATCGAACTTATAACCAATTGCGCACCGTCTCACTGCGACACTATGGCCGCTAGATATAAATATAAACTTAATTAATACAATTCTAATTGTTATAAATATAAGTATATATATATATATATATATATATATATATATATATATATATATATATATATATATATATATATATATTGTATATGCACTTCGCGCCACATTACCATATAAGGTAAGACAATCATTCATAGATCAATGATCGATAGATCGTGATCTACCCGGTGTTTGACCGTTAATGTGACATTTTCTATACTTGCTACATTGTTTGTGGTATCATATATCAATGGGAGGTACGATAATTGTATGAATAATGGAACAAGATTAAGAATATGTTATTTATGGACGTGTAAAACACAGGTTGCCATAGCAACGTATATGTCACTTTATATAAAAGTGTATGTCAAACATAAACGGTAGTGTGAGTAATATTTATTTTATTAATTTAATGTATTTCTGTTATATTATTTTTTTAAAAAATTGATTTTCTGCACTTCTTCTTTGTGTAAAATATATGTATGCCATTTTCATACTCCTCCGTCCGTTTTCTCAAAATGAGAATCCTTTATTTTTCTTCCGCGTAATAGTATAATGATTTTGATTAGAAAAAATCAAGGTATCTTGTATTAAATGGTTTACATTACTATCATTTATGGCAAATTAAAACATATTATGATTAAAAATGGACAGATATAAAAAAAAACAGAAGATGGACAGATATATTGAAGTTCTAAGTGGGCTCAAGTAATTAAATTATATTTTTTTATTTATTTATTTTATAGAATCGTCGTGACGCTTTGTCGTGAATTCGCGGCGTTGAGTTCCGCTACTCAACATGAAATGCGCCGGAAGTGTCTTGACACTAGATTCTCTCTGATCGTTCAGGAAAAAGCACAAAGCAGAATTTTTACAATCTACATAATAAAAAGCGTTCTAAAACAATCATTTTGCCGCATCCTTTTAATTGTTCAAGTAATCAATAAAGTGTTTCAAGTTTTTATACGGCTTTAAATTTTAATTAAATCGTAATATCGATACAGTTAGTTATTAAAGATTAAATCTTTAGTATTTTCATCTTAAATAATTAGATTTTTATTAAAAAAAATACCGTGTTCGAATAAAATGCATTAATGTGTTTAAAATATCAGATTTTAATTATATCTGAATGGGATCAGAAGTACTATGAGAGAAAAATTTTCAAAATTAGCTCACTCAGTATAAGCAAAAATGCGGTAACACTCTTAAAAAAATACAGTCAAATTGAAAACTTCCTTTTTTGGAAATCAGTTAAAAAATGTAGCGAAATTATTATATTCAAATATACAAATAAGCTCTCCTTACTAGTCCTTACTAATATTATAAATGCGAAAGTATCTCTGTCTGTCACGTTTTCACGCCTTAGTCGTGTCACATAGCCGATTTTGATGAAATTCGGTATGCAGATAGAACTGAACTTGAGAAAGGAAATAGGATACTTTTTATCGCGAAAAAAAGGGTAGAAGGAGTTGAAATAGGGGATGACAGTTTATATGGAAGTATATCCTTATTGTCAAAAATCATGTAAGACTGCTCAACTGTTTACAACTTTCACACCTAAACCACTTAACCAAATTATACTATAGGCCACTATTTACCAAGTCGCCCGATATAACCGAATTTCACGCGGGCGAAGCCGCCGACGGAAAGCTAGTATTACTATAGAGTTGCATCAAGAACCGTTTAGTAGATTTAGCTTAAAAAAGTAACAAACATTCGTTCATCCATACAATCTTCTAAATACGAACTACTAAAACGTCGGTTTGAGTAAAATTAAAGTCTTAAATACCAGAGCATACGTGATTAACCTCGTTAAAATAGAACTCATCGTCAAGTCATTCCGTTCACGTCTTTCCACTCGAATTTGAGACATAACGCGTTGATTGGCGGAACTCAACGCCGCACCTTGTCCTTACCATGTACCACTGTACCGCGAATGCCTCAATAGTAATAGTTTCATTCAAAACTAATATGTATATTTATTATCTATATATACGTAAAGCAAAAACTTTGGATCCCTTTTTACGAAAATTAAGCGGACGGAGGAGCATGAAACTTGACACACTTATAGTTTATATAGAGAAGGAGTAGAATACTAACATTTTTTTAAAATAATTCATACAAATTATTTTTTAATTAATAAAATAAATGTTATATACACTACCATGGTGTGACATGCATGTTTATATATACATTGCTAAAGACAACGCGTTGTTAACGCGTCAATGGGGACATTCGTTTTTATAATAAAATATAAATTAATACATAACATACATTGCTAAAGACAACGCGTTGTTAAAACGTCAATGGGGACACTATTTTATATAATAAAAACATAAATACTTTATAATTAAATTCCAGTACACATAATTCACAGTTTTTTTTTTATAATAACAGTGTATCGCACTTACATGTGTACCAACGTTACACTCACTTGGTTTTTGCGAATAAATTGTAGCGGTATTTGTATACAGCGTGTTTTTTTAAAGTACCTTATATAATATATAGTTTTTAATAATTTCGACTTTTACAGTGATTTTTTAGCGAAAAGTCTTTCTTTCTTTTCCTTTACTTTAATGGCGGAGCTTAACACCGCACCTTGAACCTGAACTCTACACCTGAACTCGTGCCTTAGGAACCGTTAAGTCATTAATTCGTTCACATGTTCTTATTGTACATGTTCTTAGTGTGTAAAATAAAAATTAAATAATTTGAACGTAGTTAGATTTGAACTTTTGCCTCTTAGAAACCGTTCAAGTCAACTAATCTATTCATATTTATTTATTTATTTATTTATTTATTTATTTATTTATTCATTTCCAACATTTAGCAGGACATCAGAAAAACAAAATTGTACGATAATAACCGCATTAGTATAAAACTGTGTTGCGATTATTAACGCCCACCTCACAAGCGTTCTTACTAACAATACAGTACTAAAGTTGTAAATATATTAACAAAATAACATAGAGAGAAAGTAATGATATGTTAGTATAGTGCGTCAAAATTCCTAATCAAATGCTACTTACAATGTTAGAATTTTTGTAGTATATTTTTTACAGAACTTTTAATTGTATTAAAGATTTATTAAATGTTATTATTTTTCCATTAAAAATTTATGTGATTTTTTAATATAATTGAGTATTAAATTTTATCTCTTTGTATATTTAAATATAAGAAACATAAATTAAATTCAACAAAAACCGAGCAGCCTGTATAAAAACACGACATTGTCACGTCGTTAAGCGCCAACCCACATATATAAGTTTTTATCACGTTTTTTGCAATGAAATTAAATGCTTTGTAAAAACTTTGTATTTAAAACAAGTAGATTGACATGACAGTTAAACGAAACAACAGACAGTACAGTGTATTGACACGTACATCGATATTTAAGATTTTACATTAATTGTATGTTATGGATGCGAAACTTACTTTATTTGGACAATTAATATATTTATTATATTTTAGTTAGTGTTCAGACCTAATTTAGTGTCAAGACACTCCGTCCTGTTTTCCATCCGAATTTACGACTTTATAAGTTTAGTGGCGGAAGTTAACGCCGCGATGTATTTAACGAAAAGGGGGAAATGGAAATAATTTGGTTTCGATGATATTTTTTCTTTCCCATGAGTGGTAATGAAACCCATGACATTTGTAATTACAGCTAGATGTCCACATGCGCCATGATGGTTTCAAATAATAGATAATATATCAAAATAATGTCATTTCTATAGTAAAGTCATTTATTACATACTTGTTTGAGTTGGAGGAAATGTCATGTTAGTTATCTAGATAACTACTAAAAGGTCTTTGTGGTGTCCGTACATGTTTTAGAATATTTTTATAATAGTTTCCCACTTTTCGCCGAATTGAAGCTGAGTGGCGGAACTCAACGCCGCGCTTTGCCTTGTTTGCCTTCTTTCACTCAACACGCAATATATAGTGGAGAACGGAGTGTCTAGACCTCTCTATATCCCATTAATAGTTTTCTTTAAAAAAAGTTTTATAATTTCTTTTTTCATTTATTTCTTTGTATGACCCAAAAATATAAATATTACACGATAACGATAATGCACTCAAAGGTAAAATTATTACGAATATCTCGAAAACTATTCGTCAGATCTTAACTAAATTTAAATGAGACAATATTAGAAGCATTAGCTATCATATAATCAAAGAATCATTAAAATTGGTTCAGCCAGTACAAAAAATATGCGGTAACACACATAAAAACTACAATCGAAATCATAACTACCTCCTTTTTTAAGGTCGGTTTCAAATACAAAATCAAGAAAACTCGCTTACTAAATATGTAACAAAGATGTATATCATTAAAATAGTTTTTTCTACGTGAAGATATTTTAAACGATCACTCAAAAATAGATTAGTACTGTCATGAAGTCATGAAGTAGAAATGCACGAAATTTGATAATTGTATAGATAACCACATTAGTATGCTGGAACGGGCTCTTTGTATTATTATGAATAATATTTTGAATGTATCCATGTTTTTGAAAATTATAGGATTTTTTTCCAATATTCTATATTTCATTTTATATATATAATGGATATAAAATGCTTACGTTACTATGCAGCGGAAAGTGGGGAACGGAGTGTCTTAACACTAGGTTTCTTCTGCCTACCCTGCTATATGCGGGATACAGCGTGAAGCTATGTATGTATGTATGTACGTTACTAAGTACCTGACATTTGGCATGCATCCTTCGAGAGTATAAGGGACCTTTAAGAAAGGATTTCACGAAATTCTCACGATAACAAAAAAAATCGTGCTGAATTTTTTTTATTTAGATTTTTAAGTTATTTTAGCTAATCAAGAGGCTTATCTGTTAATAATGTTTATTTAACAAATTATTGTTTGTATAAATAAATGTAAGTCTGAGTGGAAAACTAAGGGGGCTGCGACCTCGCTTCGCTCACCAAACCTCGATTGCAAAAAACGAAAAATAAAATTAAAATATCCATTTTGGGTGTCAAAATTTCAATATAATTAACTAACCAACCAAACTAACATCACTACTGTAAACCTTTTTTTATATAAAAAAGAATTATTATCATGTCTCATTTCGGCGGATCGTGGGGAACGGAGTGTCTTAACACTAGGTTCCCTCTACCTACCCTGGTATATGCGGGATATAGCGTGAAGTTATGTATGTATGTATGTATGTATTATATATACCACCGCTCTGCTAAAATAAAGAGCGACATTGTGTTCCTCACTTAAACACGTAACATCTGGATTTCGAACAAAAAGCGACGAATGGAGTGTCTTGACACTACGTTCTCTCCGACTACTATATGCGGGATAAAGCGTGAAGCTGCCCCTTTTATAAAACCATGGACACCTCACTAATCTAAGTTAATTTACATATTTTAATAATAGTACGTGTAGTTCATAAAGCGTCTCGACCAATGCGGGCAAGATTTGAGATTCCTTTGAGAGCAGTATTTAATCTTTCTTTATGAAAGTCTAGAAGGTTTAGAAAGCTTTGGCCAAATGTGAAAGCTCCACTTCATATAAATTACTTACTATGAAGATGACATCTGGGGAGAAAATATTTTTCTATATCTCCGAGAAGCTTTATTTGAGCTGACATTTTTCTTGGTAGCTTATTTATTTTTTTATTTTAGTTAATCCTTAACTTAAGCGCTTAAAGTGCTTTTTGTATGTTTTTTTTTTAATATTTATTCCGAACACTACGGACACGTGGTCCGTATCTTTTGTCAACTTTCGCAATATTTTCATATCGCTTAACTAAGCTTAGGAAATAAGATTTTTTTTTTTCCCAAAGACAGTCCAATTATTTTAGTTGCCTACTTAATAGTTCGTTTTCGGTTTGCCGAAACTCGACTTTACGTCGGTATACTCGTATCTATATATCCCGTCCTAAAGCCTTCAGGAAAAAGGATATATAGATTCCCCCTATCTCTGTCTCCTCCCTCTCCTTCTGCGTGTGATTTTTGTAGTTTGTGTACTTGATATATGGTTATTTGGTGTGTGTAGATTAGATGATAGGTGAAGTGTGACGGGTGATTGCTTACCAGATTTTGTATGTGTTAATTGCTGTATAACAGTCGTTGACATATGTAAACTTTCTTGTGCGTCTCTTGTGGGTTTTTGTGTGCTTGGTATGTTATTCACAAACACAGTGTCCCCTAATACTTTGCTGAATATGGTACTTGCGTGAAATGCTGCTTGTTTTTGAAGAATTGTTACCTACTATTATTATTATTGCCTACTTAATATATTATTATTACTTATAATATTTTATATTACTTAACATTACTTAAAATTACTTAACATTACTTAAAATTACTTAACAATGCTAATTATTTTCCATGACTTCGTTTCTGTGGACAGTAAAATCTAAAATTTTGTTTTTTTATTTCCTTATTCATCCCCCCAGGAATTTTTGTATGTAGTCTCCATGGGGACACCCAAGGAGACTACATACAAAAATTCCGCTTTTCTGTTATGACCTGTGCATTGTCTGTTAGTCAGTCAGTTTTACAAAACATATTAATATTTTTACATACATACATAGCTCCACGCTGTATCCCGCATATAGCAGGGTAGGCAGAGGGAACCTAGTGTTAAGACACTCCGTTCCCCACCTTCCGCCGAATTGAGGGATTTAGGCAATTATTTAATAATAATATTAATATTTTTACGTTGTAATTTTTTTTGTGCTCTGGTGCTAACAACTGATTATAAAGTGAGGATGATAGCTGAAATTTGACGGTTATTTAAGTAACAGGGAGCACTATCAGAGGATTATTCAAAATTACTACTGGGACGGAAAAACTACCGACGGTAATTATAAACTTTACAAAAGTCGCAAGTAAAAATTTAAAATATAATTCATATTCAGAAAACGTATAAAAATTTAAACGCAGCGGGATTCAAACCCGCGCCTCTTGGAAACCGTCTAAGCGCTCTGACCACTAAGCCATGCGTTCTACATCCGGCTGCGTCGATGTTCTCATACGCTTGTTACAAATTATTTATGTTCCCAGCTTAGTCCCGCTGCGTTAAAATTTTTATACGTTTTCTAAATATGTTTTTCGTTTCCTAAGTGTGAGATTTTTTTTTAACTTCACGCTGTAGCGGGGTAGGCAGAGGGAACCAGAGAACCTAGTGTTAAGACACTCCATTCTCTTTCAAAAATTCCGTTCCCCACTTTCCGGCGAATTGAGGCATTGCGTGTTGAGCGGCGGAACTCAACGCTACGCTTTGCCTTGTTACCAAACCCAAGAAATGGAAATAAACAATTTTACATTTTCTGGAGTGAGAATCGAATCTACAACCTGTCGCGTTTACAGTCGCACGCTTGTGCATCTGCGCCACAGTGAACAGTGACAGTGAAGTGTGTGATTAACACTTTATAACTTCAAAAATATTTAAATTATTCTTATAAAAATAACAAAACTTACCAATAATTAAGAAAGCCGCAGCCACCAGCATATGTGATTTGACCTCCATTATAACACAACACTACTTATATTTAAACACTCACTGTCCTTCTAATTATAGCACTAGTAATACTTATCAAACACTTTGGATTGTAGTCAGTCGTCCATGATGTTTTCTGTAACAAAAAAAAAATATAAGTATAAATTAAAAGGCAAAGGCAAGGCAAAGCGCGGCGTTGAGTTGCGCCACTTAACACGCAATGCCGCAATCTGGCGGAAATTGGGGAACGTATTTGTTGAAAGAGAACGGAGTGTCTTAACACTAGGTTCCCAGATTCCCCTCTGCCTACCCTGCTATATGTTACAGCGTAAAGTTAAAAAAAAATTAGATATAAGTATAAATTAAAATAACAGTGTAGTCAGAGAACGAAGTGTCATGACACTACGCTACCGCTTTACACCTGATTTTTTTTACTAGAGTGATTTTTTTTTAACTTCTCGCTGTATCCCGCATATAGCAGGGTAGGCAAAGCGAACCTGAGAACCTAGTGCTAAGACACTCCGTTCCCCACTTTCCGCCGAATTGAGACGTGATTACATGCTGAGTGGCCGAACAAAACGCCGCGCTTTGCCTTGATACCATACCCAGGAAATGAATATAGTTACATACTAAATACTAAACTTACATTTCCTGGAGTGGGAATCGAACCCACAACCTACAGTTAAAAAATATATATATGAGATCATCTATATAAAATATAATGTAAAGTGAAGCGGAGAAATGTATCATTAGATTCCTTTATATATGTAAGAATATATTGAAATAATTAAAAAATAATAATAATAATTAAAATTTATTTTATTTTTAAGATAATAAAATAAAACACCTAAGGAATCTTTTATATATTATTATATAAATAGAAATAATTTATTTGTTTTATGAACCAAAACGCGGCTTTGAACTAAGGTAATTAAAACGTAATGCCTTAAATTCGGCTACAATGGTGATTGGAGTGTCTTAACACTATTCTATTCTGTTCTAGAAGAAATTTAATAAATCACTAATTAAACGATTACCCCCGATGGTTATAAGGTCATTTCCCCGCTCTGGTGAGCCAAAACACAGCGTTGAGTCATTCAGTCAGTCAGTCATCGTTGTTCCACCAATTAAAACATAATATCTCAAATTTTCATAGAAAATGAGAGGAGAACAGAGTATCCTGACACTAGGTTAATAAAAAATTAAAATGATTACATACATACTTACAATAAAATATTAAAATTGGACACTATATTCTCAAATAGTAATTATAACACTAAGTTCCTAAACCTGCGCGTGCGCAAGACCTACCCGCTCAAAGGTAACCGAACAACTGATACACACCACTTTTCTAAGATAACTCATCAACTAATTTAAAGTTATCACGTATGTTATTTACAATCATTTACTAGAGAAACCTATTTGAATGCGAAGATGCACTCAGTGACCATATAAGTAGGGTTACAGCGAAAGCTTACTTTTCTTATACAAGTACTCCTGCGGAATATGTAAAAGGCATTGGGATTACCAACACTTTCACTAAGGCGTTTAACTCACTGTGTTGTCCATTGTTCATGTTAGGAATTAATGATAATAATAATTGGTAACGCCTGTCGTGGCGCAGAGGCACAAACGTGCGACGTGACGTAGGTTCGATTCCCACTCCAGGAAATGTAAAATTTAGTATTTTTCATTTCTTGGGTTTGGTAACAAGGCAAAGCGCAGCGTTGAGTTCCGCCACTTAACACGCATTGCCTCAATTCTGCGGAAAGTGGGGAACGAAATTGTTGAAAGAGAATGGAGTGTATTAACACTAGGATCTCTGGTTCCCTCTACCTACCCTGCTATATGCGGGATACAGCGTGAAGTTAAAAAAAAAAAGAAAAAATATTTGGTCTACTGATAATAGCTTATTTGTCCGAGAACTACTATTAATGTTATTATGCGACAGTTTGTAAGAACGACATAATGTTTGTTGCTCCTTTAACCAAAAACTACTGAACGATAAAACTATATGATGCATGTAAATATAGGCCATAATAGAACGATAAATATTTTCTTCACGCTGTATCCCGCTCATAGTAGGATAGGCAGAGGGAACCAGAGAATCTAATGTTAGGACACTCCGTACTCTTAAGATTTCCGTTCCCCACTTTCCGTCAGTTCCGTAAGTTCAGTCACCGCCGCGTTTTTACCTTGTTACCAGAGCGAGGAAATGAAATTACTAAGTATAAATTATTATAAATCTAAAATATTTAATATTTTTGTTTCCTGGAGTGAGTATCAAACCCGCAACTTATCGCCTTTACAATCGCACGCTTGTGCCTCTGCGCCACGGCGGGCCTCAAGTATATTGTAAATAATTGAAATAACTCATTGATTTTATTAACAAGAAAAAATTGTACGCACTTATGTTGTTAGTAGCATCTATATGAAAATAATAAGTACTTTAAAATTATAAAATATGGTGTATTCTTAAAACACAGATATACTCTTTAAAAAATGAAGAAAGCGTTATAGATAAACAATTTAAATGATAACAATAGGCCAAAAGTTCCACATAATTTGGTTTCGGCTAAATCAGACGTAGACTAAGAGTATGACGTATTGTTACAACATTAGTGGTGCTGTGGAACAGCATCTGACTATGGACATTATTGGTTGTGGGTTCGATGCCAGCTTAGAGGAATAATTATATTTAAAATTATTTTCATTGCCTTGTTCTGGTAAACTAAACCTTGCTATGCAGAAAAAAGGGTGAAGCCAAAAGAAATAAAAACTATATAATTATTCATTTAAGATTCTTCGACACGTCAGGAATCGAATCTATGTTATTCTGATGAGTAGCTTATTTCACTAACTACTATACCAACAGTTAACCACAGGAAGAAGACGAAAAACATTTTTAAAAAACATTTAATAATTTAAAAAAAAAAGAAATTTGCTAAAAATATTCTTTGTTTTCGTTTCCTAAGTATGTGACTAATATTTAAAAATATCAAAAATATTTATTAAATAGCATTCTCTCTTGACAAACAATTTTTCTTAGAAATTATCTTATGGATACCAGAAAGTAAAAATCTCTCTACAGAGATACTAACAACTAAAATATGTTGTAAAAACATACAAGAATTTCGACGCAGCTGGATATGAACGTATGGCTTAGCGATTAAAACGCTTGGACGGCTTCCAATAGTCGGGGGTTCGAGTCCCGCTGCGATCAAATTTTTATACATTTCCTTATAATGTCAGTTCCTGTTAGTTTGCACACTGCCTTACATACTACACATATTATCATTTAAACATTTGCAATGTATATACTCTAGTTCTCACAGTCTAATCGCAATTTCGTGACTTCATTTACATTTGACATCATATAAAACAACAGCTTAGCATGTTAGTAGGCTAAGATGTAAATACTAAAAAAATCTTAGCTGGTGGTAGTAGGTTCAATTTAATACTGAGGACCTTTTATTTTTTTTTTAATTTTTATGGCAAGTTAAGTAGTTTATAGGATATAATTTTAATGCGTTACTATAAAAATGTTGGTTTTCTGCATTTCTTCTCCCTGTACAATATATGTACGCCAATTTTCGTACTCCTCTGTTCGCATAGTTTTCATTAAAAGAGATCCAAAGTTTTTCCTTCACGTATTGATATAACCATAATGATAATGTTTCTTCAACATAGCAAAATGGGTAAAAGGAACCTAGTGTCAAGACACTCCGTTCTCCGCTGTCTGCACGAATTTGAGGCATAGTGTTTTAAGTTGCGGAGCTTAACGCTGCACTTTGCATATAGATCTTGTGTACTTAAAATATTCACAACATTATATTCACCTACAAATACCTAAGTACAGTAAGCAAATAATTTGCCAGTCAATTAGATCTGATTGCTTGATTTAGAAAGCGTATTTCCTAGAATACAGTTATTCATTTACATTCATTACAAAGAGTTCAATGATATTTTTTTCTTATTTTTCTTTTTTTTAATATATAGTGAGCCTACAAACCTTAAGGAACCCTAACCCAGGAAATGAAAATACTAAACTTTGCATTTCCTGGAGTGGGAATCGAACCCACAACCTGTCGCGTTTGTGCCACTAAGCGTATAAATTAAAATAAAATTTTAAAGTCATTATACGTACAAATGAAAATTTTCCAAAATATATCATCGAATGAAATAAATTTTAATATTTTCATAATTATTGCTTCACATACATAATTTACTGGGAAGCACTTTCTTGTGATCCACAACCAATTACTGTGGACCCAATATTATGCTTCGTCGAAATAATTTAGTGAATGTTCATGTTTTATTGCTTAAACTACTGTTGTTTTTTATTGTATTATTTTTTATGTTTAAATCTTTTTTTTTTTAACTTAACGCTGTAACCCGCATATAGCAGGGTAGGCAGAGGGAACCAGAGAACCTAGTGTTAAGACACTCCATTCTCTTTCAACAATTCCGTTCCACGCTTTCCGCCGAGTTGAGGCATTGCGTGTTGAGTGGCACAACTCAGCCGCGCTTTGCCTTGTTACCAAACCCAAGAAATGAAAATACTAAATTTTACATTCCCTGGAGTGGGAATCGAACCCACAACCTGTCGCATTTACAGTCGCACGTCGCGTCGTATGTACGTATGTTTAAATCGATATTAATTATTTTATTATCTATATATTAATACGTGAAGCGAAAACTTAGGACCCATTTTTACGAAAATTACGCGGGCGGAGGAACCTGAACCTTGGCACATTATGATAATTTACATTTGAATCGGTGAGTGCAGAAACAACGTAACTCCAGTTTTTTTTAATTTTGCAGGAGGGAGAAAAAAGTGTACTCGTATAACTTGCCTTTCTAAGCTAGTTTAAATCGATTACGAACTTTTGCATTTTTTGTGACTTACGTTGTTTCTGCACTCACCGATTCATTTATGATAATATTTTTTTTTTTTTTTTTTTGTGATAAGGGCCGGCAAAACAACAGAAACCCCACCAAGTGGTAAGGGGCCATTGTCCCATACAACGCATCTACAACATCTCTGGTGTTGTAGATGTGTTGCCAACCTAGAGGATACTGATGGAAGGGGGGACAATGTAGTAGTCCACTATCAGAACCACCACATTTTGGGGAAAGGATGGGTGGGAAAGGGGAAAATCTGGCTTACATGCCATCGAACCGGAACACATCATTAGATATTTGGCGGTTCGTCTTTGACATGATAGTGGTCGCGAGCCAGTCGGAGGACGAACCTCCTACCACCTAAAAAAATAATTATTTATTATTGTTATATTATAAAATCTTTATAAATTGTAACCTATGTATTCAGTAGGTTTTGCGTGAAGGAGTAACAAATATCCATCCTCACAGACATTCCGTTTTTTAAACTTCACTCTTTATCCTACACATAACAGGGTAGGCAGAGGGAGCCGGAGAGCCTAGTGTTAAGACACTCCATTCTCTTAAAATTTCTGTTCTCCACTTTCCGCCGAAGTGACTTTCGCATTTATAATATTAGTAGGATAAGTACGTCTTAACTATAGTGAGAAGAAAGCTTTCTAAATCGATGTATTTATTATTTATGTATTCATCAATCACAGACTGTTCAATATGTCAAAGTTGTTTAATTATCTGTTTTAATGCCGTTATAATGATCGATCTGTGTGACACTAAATTTATTATAGTAGCTTACCTTTTAACTTCTAGTCTTTTTATTTATATTATAAAAAACAGTTTTCAGGTTCAGGGTAGTCACAGAGAACGTAGTGTCGAGCCACTCTGTTCGTCACTTTCTATTCGAAATTGAAACAAAGTGTTGAATGGCGGAACTCAACGTCCCGCTTTTTCTTACCATGGCGGAGAATTGAATACGTACATACATAGCTTCACCCTATATAGCGCATATAGCAGGGTAGGCAGACGGAACTTAGTGTTAAGACACTCCGTTTCTCACTTTCCGCCGAATTGAAGCATAGCGTGCTGAGTGGCGGAACTCAACGCCACGCTTTGCCTTGTTACCAAATCCAGGAAATGAAAAATTCCATTTCTTAGAGTGGAAATCGAACCCACAACCTGTTGCGTTTACAGTCGCACACTTGTGCCTCTGCGCCACGACTGGCGTTAAAAATTCGTCCTAAGTATATATAAAGACAATTGTGGCGCAGTGTGATAGAATCTGAATATAAGCGTGATGCTTTGAACTTCGATTCCCATTGAGGGGTGTGATAATATTTAAATTATCTTATTTTTGCACTAGTAAGATAAACATAGCGTTGCATTTCACCACGCAACACGTAACGTGTCGAATTCAGGCAGAAAGTGGAGAACGGAGTGTCTTAACACTAGGTTCTCTCTTTTCACGCATAACAGGGTATGCAGGATGAAGCATGAATCTAAAAAGGATCTATAACCATGAACTATTCAGAAGGCAGTATGAAGTGATTTTCATGAATATTCTCAGTCGTTATCAAGCGCTCTTGTGATCCTCTAAAGCGGATGTTATCTGTCTACAGTTTTAAAATTTTTTGAAATAGATTTTGTGTCTGTGGTCCTTTGGTTTGGAAATAAAACCTTTTTTTTTAAATATTTTTTTTTTCAACTTCACGCTTTATCTCAGCAAGATAAACATGAAGAACCTAATGTCACCCAATTTTTACTGTCCACCTTATTTCAAAACCATGCTTGTTGAGTGGCAGATATCAACACCGTGATTTATCTTACCAGTTCTCTACTTTTTACCTTAATCTGAGACATTTTTTTTTATGGATAACGGATGGCAAACGAACAGAAGGACCACCTGATGGTAAGTGGTTACCTTCGCCCATGAACATCTACAACACCAGAGATGTTGTAGATGCGTTTCCTACCTAGAGGATACAGATGGAAGGGAAGGATAATATAGTAGTCCGCTATCGGAATAACCACATTTTGGGGAAAGGATGGGTGGGAAAGGGGAAAACCTGGCTTACATGCCAACGAACCGGAACACAACATAAGATATTTGGCGGTTTGTCTCTGACATGATGGTGGTCGCGAGCCAGACTGAGGACGAACCTCCTACCTCTACCTGCCTACTGAGATACCCGCCTCTTACGGGATGCTACCCAGCGGTGAAGGGGAATTGTATTCTAACCCCGTCCAAGGAACAGGGAAAGATATTGCTTATTGAGAAGCGGACCTCAACGCCACGTTTTATCCTACCACAACGCAGAAATGGTAGTACATTACAGACATTACATAGCTTCATGCTTTATCTCGCATATAGCTAGGGTAGTAGGGTAGGTAGAAATGATAGTAACTTAAATTTAACCGTGACTCCGAGTGGGAATCGAACCTAGAATCAAACGCGTTTACAGTCAAACACTGAACCACTGCGCCACCATAATTAATTTTAAGGTGATTTGTTGGTGATGAGATTAAATTCTTGAAGCTATCAAAATTTTAGTACTGTCATAAATAAAGTTTAACTAATATTTATCATAAATTTATCTAAATGCCAATTATTGTCACTTATTTTGTGGTGCCATAAAATATTAAGTGGCGTAACCTAACGCCGTAAACTGTTAAAGCACTAAAATATTAACAACGAGATGTAAATTATTAGGAACATCGTTTGAGTAGATCATATACACGTCTTATACCGCACATGGCAAGGTTGGCAAAGATAACTAAACAACCTAGTGTTAAGACACTCTGTTCTCTTTTAACATTTCCGTTCCCCACTTTCCGCCGAATTGAGGTATTGCGTGCTGAGTGATGGAACTCGTTACCAGAGCGAGGAAATGAAAATACTAAATAAAATAAAAATCCCTCCAACAGATACCGAACTTGCAACATCCCATACAAAAATACACTTCTAACCACTAAACTACGATAGTTAAAAAATACAGTTACACCACTAAAACAACAAGTATTCAAAAATCATATGAAAAGACCGGTCATTAGGGAATCATAAACGCATAAGCGTAAAGTGCGTCGTAAAATGCATACGTTTTATGCTTTAGGCGGTATTCAGAAATGAATTTGTAAGTTTTTTGAGTGAAAACCAGTAATTGAGGCCATAGCGGCACAGTGGGACTGTTTGATTGTAAATGGGTTGGGTTTGGATTCGATTTTGTTTAAATTATGTTGATTTCCTCGCGCAGGTAAGACAAATTGCGGCGTTGAGTTACGCCACTCAGCACACAATGTCTGGAATTCAGGCAGGAAGCAGCGAACGGAGTGTCTTGACACAATGTTCTTTTTAATATTTACAAAGATACATTTATTTAAAACTGTAGATAATGATTATATTTTCATTATTTTCATTTCTTTGCTCTATAAGATAAAACACGGCGTTGGGTTCCACCGCTTATCAAGCAATGAAAGGCGTGAAACTGAAAATAAAACAACGGATTGCACTCCGGCAGTGCACGAATTGCTTTAATTGTCAGTATAAAAATTGTATCATTTACATGTTAAAGTACAATATGCATTTCTTGCGCTATCGTACTCAAACATGACTTGCGTCTTACGAATTTTCGATCAGGATCACGTGTCCTGGCGTGAGTTTAATATTTTTTTACCATCACAAAAAGTGCACAACGCCACTTAAGAATTTCTCCCTTCAAAAAATGGGAGAAGTCTAATGTTGTTACTGCATATTTTTTTTAACTCCACGCTGTATCTCACATATAGCAGGGTAGACAGAGGGAACCTGAGAACTTAGTGTAAAGACACTCCATTCTCTTTCAACATTTCCGTTGCCCACTTTCCGGCAAATTGAGGCATTGCGTGTTGAATGGCGGAACTCAACGCCGCGCTTTGCCTTGTCACCAAACCCAAGAAATGAAAATACTAAATTTAACATTTCCTGGAGTGGGAATCGAACCCACAACCTATTGCGTTTACAGCCACGCGTGTGCCTATGCGACACGACAGGCGCTAACTTAGCTTACTGCATATTCCTATTATAAAATCGAACCTAGAACGTAAAATGTAATCAACGCTGCCTGTCACTAAACTTTGTCCTTAGGGTGCATTCGGGTAACTCCGAAATCGGGTATTTCTAATAAGTACCGTTCATATGTTCTTTTAAAGATTATTAAGGTAACCGTTGACTGGATGTGGCCACGTAAAACTGCTGTTTCGCTCGGGACGGTAATAATATATGATATTAGTTACTTAGTCAGTGTCACTTTTAAATGAAAAATGGAGAGCGAAGTGTACAAAACTTGGTAAGTGTAAGGCGAAATGTAACACTTGGGGTAGTATTTTAAATATACTCGCAAACATTACCCCGAGCGAGATTAGACCCTACTACCAATCACGTTCACATTCTCATAAATCACCTTAATAATTATATTGAACCTAAAAATATATACATTGAAATATTTATTTATATATGTATTTATACGGGAAGCAAAGCCTTTTTAAGAAATTCACGCGGACGGAGGAGCATGAAACTTGGCACACTTATAGCTTATATAGCGAAGGAATGCAGATTGATAAAAATCTTTATATAAAAATATATTTTTAAAATAATGCATAAAAAAAAAATAATTAAATAAATATAGCACACACTACTATGGTTTGATATCCATGTTATACGTTGCTAGGCAACGCGTTGTTAACGCGTCAACGGGGACACTAGTAAATGTTCATAATTTACTTAAGCTAGTTTAAACATTGTCAAGGGTGTTTCTCGGTCAAGTGCCATCCCATACTGTGTTCGAAGCCTTAAGTGCAAAATAATGAAACAAAATGTGTGTCGGTGGACCAGGGTAACAGAGGTCGTGAGGAGGCCGTGTGAATTTTACCCGAACGCGTTTTACCGTAAATCTATACTTTGACAATATTAAACTTTCTTCAAAGAAACGGACGAAAAAGAATCTACACTAAAAAAATATAATTCTTACTAATATTATCAATATGAATGCAAGTTTGTTTGTTATGTTCTCACGCCAAAACTCCTCAACCGATTATCATGAAACTTTGTATATATGTACATTCTTGGAATAATACACACATATTTTAATAAAAAATGTATTGGCAAAATATTTGAAAATCTATTTCCTTTAAAGCCTTCAATGAACGCAATGTACGCACTCTACACTATAGTATGTAATATGGACTACCATTGGCCACGAGCGAAGCCAAGGTAAACTGCTAGTACCTAATACAATAACTATTATATTTTTTACAATTTTGTAAGGGCCATATGTGGTCATGCTATGTAGTCATAGGTACGTTTCCCACTCGGAGAAATGATTGTATTTAAAATTATTTTGAATTCTACGCTCTCATAAGACAAAACGCGGCGTTAACTTCTGCCATTTAATACGCAATGTTTCGAAAGCGGTCGGAACGCGGCGAACAGAATGTCTTAACACTAGGTTCACTCGGACTACCATGCTATGTGGTATAAAGCAAAGCCTACCACGACTGCGAATTACGACAAAATATTATTTAATATACACAGGTTACTTAAAATATGTCTCGAAAAATTATATATACATACATACATAGCTTCACGCTATATCCCGCAAAGTGTTAAGACACTCCGTTCCCCACTTACGGCCCAATTGAGGCATTGCGTGCTGAGTGGCGGAACTCAACTAAGTGGGAAAAATATTTCTTATTTTATTACATTGCTATCTTATTTCCTAATAGATGACACTATGTTCTTACGAAAAAAAATAATTTTTTATACATTTTATATATTTGACAATATTTTTAAAAATATAAAATCGATATGTATAATTTACATACATACATACATAGCTTCACGCTGTATCCCGCATATAGCAGGGTAGGCAGAGGGTACCTAGTGTTAAGACACTCCGTTCCCCAATTTCCATTGAATTGAGGCATTGCGTGCTGAGTGGCGGAACTCAACGTAGCGCTTTGCCTTATTATCAAACCCAGGAAATGAAAAATTCCATTTCCTGGAGTGAGAATCGAACCCACAACCTGTCGCGTTTACAGTTGCACACTTGTGCCTCTGCGTCACGAGAGGCGTTATTACAATTTAATTTATTACAAATAAATTATTACAAATAAAGAAATACTATGTATGTATATGGAGTACCGTGGAGTATCGTGGAGTATCGTGGAGTAAGACAACGTCTATCTAAACGTGGTTGGTTTGGGTTCGATTCTACTCTTGGGGATGATTATATTTAAATTATATTTATTTTCCCGCTCCGATAAGATACAACGCGGCGTTGAGTTACGTCATTCAACACACAATGTCCAAAAGTAAAGTGGGTGGAAAGTGGAGAAAATTGTCTTTGGCACCTAAGATATATATTATTAACCGGGGCAGGTAGGCCGGTAGGTTTTCCTAATTCGAGTGAATAATTTTATGGAGCCCATTTCTTTAGCTTCACGCTGTATCCACGCACACATACCAACAGGTAGGCAGGGGAATCGAGAGAACCCTAGTGTTAAGACACTGTTTTTCTTTCAACAATTCCGTTCTCCTTCAATTGTACTTATTCTCGCATATTTTTACTGGGTGAACTAATTTTGGCAATCCTTTTTTTTTTTTTATAATAGATATTCTTCCTAATGTGATCCTGAGGTTGGTTTTTTTGAGTTATTCGTAATAATTTTACAATTCGCCAAAGTCGGTCAACTTTTTTTTGTATGTGGCGGAAAGTGGGGAACGGAAATGTTGAAAGAGAATGGAGTGTCTTAACACTTTAGGTTCTCTGGTTCCTTCTATTTACGCTTCGCGCTAGTACGCCTTCTTGGAGGATACACGTGAAGTTAAAAAAGAACTTTTTTAACATTTTTATTTAAAAAATATTTTCAAAGATGTTTAACATTTAAACAGTAAAAAGAGCTAACATCAAAGGCCAAACACTTGGAAATCAATACCACCGTTAGTTATTACACATGTATGCCCCAATTCTCAAAAACATCGATTATGTAAATATATGTCAAAAATAATATTTACATAATAATTTGTAGAGAAATAATTTATTATATGATTATTATTTAAGCAAAGTGTGTCATTTTCTATGGTTTAAAAGCTAAGAGTCACAGGTTCGATTCTGGTTTGGAAGTAAATATAATAAGTTTATAAAATATGTATAGTCATAAAGGGATATTTAAGGATTTAACTTTGATTTGGATAAGAAAAAAAGGAAAATCGAAAAAATATAACGCCCTTCAAAAAATTACTATGAGATATTCAAAAAAACTTCCTGAACAATAACGTGTGACTGTAAACGCGATAGGTTGTGGAGTTCGGTTCCACTCCAGGAAATGGAATTTCATTTCCTGCGTGCGGCATTTAACAAGGTTTGCCAAAAGCGCTGACGGAAGTGTAAGGGAACAGAAATCTTTTACCAACTTAAGTATTATATAACATATAAATAACGGAACAAAAAATTGTTGAAAGAGAATGGGTGTCTTAAGACTGGCTTCTCTGGTTCCCTCTGTCTATCCTGCTTTGCTATATACGGAATACAGCGTGAAGTTAAGAAAAAAAAATCTAAACCATACAAATTTTAATTTAAAGAAGTTAATAGCCTTAGTACTCCTACATTTCTTTCTTTCGTTTTTACATAGAAAGCAAAGTAAATAAATACCATAGACATAAATAAATTTAAACCATAGAAATGCTATGGTCACTAAAAAGTTAAAATATTACAAATAACTCATAAAATCTCGAAATTAAGATCTTAGTTACATTAACTAAGTAAACAGGACCAAACCAGAATCACTAGCCGTCATATAAAATGAATGAATGAATGAATTGTCAAAATTGGTTCACTCATTAGAAAGTACACAAAAAAATACATATAAACTTCACGCTGTATCCCGCATATAGCATGGTAGGCAGAGGGAACCTAGTGTTAAGACACTCCGTTGCCCAATTTCTGCCGAACTGAGGCATTGCGTGCAGGTGGCGGAACTCAACGCCGCGCTTTGCCTTGTTACCAAACCCAGGAAATGAAAAATTCTATGTCCTGGAGTGGGATTCAAACCCACAACCTGTCGCATTTACAGTCGCACGCTTGTGCCTCTGCGTCACGACAGACGTTAAAAAATACTCATTCTTTTTTAGAAATCGGTTAAAAATATGAGTTTACATAGAAATGAAACAATACATTTAAACCATAGAAACGCTATGGTCAATAAAAAACACATAAAATATATTTATTATAGGTATTACAAACATTTTACAATATCTATGTGCGGTCGAAAAGGCCATTGTTTTAACAACCCAGTAACCTAAAATGCGAATCGGACTTTCATGTTCATTGCATTACTGTATTTACTGTCTCGTTTTATGTGTTGTGATTTTATGTGAGTGTGAAAGAGATGGAAGATGATAAATAATTTATTAGCTATTATTAGCTTATTTGTTTGAGAACGGAGTGTCTTGACACTAAAAAATAACATAGAAGCTTTGTTTTGTTTATTTTTATATGAATTAAAAGGATTTAGTGA
This sequence comes from Philaethria dido, assembly GCA_033558755.1. Classification (NCBI taxonomy): domain Eukaryota; kingdom Metazoa; phylum Arthropoda; class Insecta; order Lepidoptera; family Nymphalidae; genus Philaethria; species Philaethria dido. The sequence goes on along the minus strand of JAKGSA010000993.1, from coordinate 74,503 downwards.
TGTAACACTCTATTTTTAGCTAAATTAGAAATTTGATTAAACTAAATGGAAATTTAAAACAGTCTAGACTTAAAATATATTTATTTAATATTGTATTTATAGAGGCACAAGTGTGCAACAGGGTGTGGGTTCGATTCCCATTCCAAAAAATGAAAATATTAAATATCCTTATCCTTACTAATATTATAAATGTGAATGTTACTTTGTTTGTTACGCTTTCACGCCAAAACCACTGAACCGATTATCGTGAAACTTTGGACACGTATTCTTTATGGTATAGAAAAGGACATAGGATATATTTTATTTTTCGATTTTTTTTTATTGAGACAAACATTTTTAATGTATATCTAAGTAATTCCTGAAAGCACTATAAACATATGACATTCATTTTTTATGCAGTTCGGCAGCTGGAGAGTGACATAAACCTTTTAATATTAATAAACACGGGCAAAGCTGCGGGTAACAGCTATTTTATAATAATTTTTTTTTTTTATGGATAACGGATGGCAAACGAGCAGAAGGACCACCTGATGGTAAGTGGATACCTTCGCCCATGAACATCTACAACACCAGAGATGTTGTAGACGCGTTGCCAACCTAGAGGATACAGATGGAAGAGGAGGACAATGTAGTATTCCGTTCTCGGAACCACCACATTTTGGGGAAAGGATGGGTGGGAATGGGAAAACCTGGCTTACATGCCATCGAACCGGAACACATCATAAGATATTTGGCGGTTCGTCTTTGACATGATAGTGGTCGCGAGCCAGACGGAGGACGAACTTCCTACCACCAAGCAAAATACTATTTAATAATTTACATTTCCTCGCTCTGGTAACAAGGCAAACCGCGGCGTTGAGTTTCGCCACTCAGCACGCAATGCCTCAATTCGGCGGAAAGTGGGGAACGGAAATATTAAGCGAGCGGAGTGTCTCAACACTAGGTTCTCAGATTCCCTCTGCTAACCTGCTATATGCGAGATACAGTGTGAAGCTAAAAAAAGATAATGTATTAATAATTAATATTTTCCCACGTAGGTGAAGATAATTTGGCGTTGAGTTCCGCGAATAAATATAACTATATCTCGATTTTGTACGGAATACAGGTGGAAAGCGGGTAGAATGCGTGAAGCTAGATATATTTTATTCTACTTTTACTTTTTTTTTCTTTCATTTAGGAGGTAAGTAGAAAGCCAAAATAATTCGAATCACTCCGCTCTCTGCTTATGTACGTCGACGACGACCCGCCCGATGGGGGACTCGGATAGGTTATGTGGGACTCCGGAACGGCAGATGTCGTATATAAATTAATGTTTGACTTATATTACAATAAACTTCATATGCTTATAATTTTTTTTTTTTATTTATTTTTTTTTTTTTGAAAAAATGGAAACAACAAAACCATACATACATACATAGCTTCACGCTGTATCCCGCATATAGCAGGGTAGGCAGAGGGAACCTAGTGTTAAGACACTCCGTTACCCACTTTCCGCCGAATTAAGAGTTGCGGAACTCAACGCCGCGATTTGCCTTATTACCAAACTCAGGAAATGAAAAGTTTCGTTTCCTGGAGTGGGAATCAAACCCACAACCTGTCACGTTTTCAGTCGCACGCTTGTTTGTACCTCTGCCCCACGACAGGAACAACAAGAAATTTGTAAAATTAGATTTTTTTTTTATAGAAGAATCGGAATTGTTATTCGAACTTAATATTTAAAAATAGAACCTATAAATAAGCAAACGTCATAACAAAAATCAAATAAAAATAAATAAACCGATACATAAAAACTCGATACATTTTCGCATATTAAGTACTAGGCGTTCATAAATAGTGAGCAGTTGTATATATGTATAAACGCTTCAAGTTCAAGGCTACCTCTTTTATATTTATGATTTCCTGGTACGCTCATGTGAATGTAGGTCATTTATGTAGGTCTTGGTTGTTTTGTTAGAAAAATTGTGTTGTTTTTTTGTATTTTATCTCTATTTTTTATTTATATTTATTTTTTATATTATAATATAATATTTTATTAAAAAAAAATATAATATATTTTATAAAAATAATATTTATGACATTTGAAAATAAATTGAATAAATTAATGCTCGAGGAGATTAAAATATTTCAGTTTGTTGGATTTGATGTTTAGTTCCGCCATTAAATAATACACTGGTTTTTATGAATTCAGACGAAAAGTAGAGAACGGAGTGTTCTCAAAGTCAAAGTCAAAGTCAAAGTCAAAGAATTTTATTCAAAATAAGAAGTTACAAGCTTCATTTTTTGAACGTCAAATAATTTACCACCGTTCACCAAATTTAATGTCTCAGACCTGGAGAAGAACTGGCGCAAGAAACTCAGCGGGACTTTTTTATATTCGACAATGGTTTACCATTCTTTATTAATGGCAATGATACCTTTGAAACAGACTGGAGCAAGCATTTCATTCCCAAGGTGTGTTATCATTTAGAAAATCACTAATTAAGTAATAATCTTTAACACACAAACGTCTTTTTACAATTTTTTTAAATTGTAAAATGGAAAGTTCTCGGACGTTTTCTGGGATCCTATTGTAAAAGTATATACATTGTCCCATAAAAGAATTGCGGACTCAATACAATCGAGTTACAGGCGCTGCAAGTATAAGCCTATTTCTTGTATTTATGATATGTGCATCGCCAACTTTGTTATAAATATTAATATTTTTCTTAACATACAGTACATTTTCAAAGATGTATAATGTCTTGACACTATGTTCGCTATGCTATGCTAAACCTAGTGAAGGCTACAATAAAAAATTATATTATGAACAATTCACCAAAATGGTTATTAAATTATAAATAACAAAAAAACGAGACTGAACCATAAAAGCTAGTTATGTGTTATATATTTGAAACGTGCTACTTCAGTCATTTGACACTCCACACGGTACCCATCAACGATTTTTTTTGTTTTTATTTCTGACGCAATTGCCTCTAGAGGGCGCCATATTGAATTAAGAGTGACGTCACATATCTAAGAACACTTGGGAGTATCAATACTCATCTAACGTCACCTTAACTATATAATTGGATCCAGAGGTTTAGAAGATAAATGAGGTAATAAAAAATATTACAAACATACATGATATGCGCGAAAAACATAACCCTCCTCTGACAGTCGGGTAAAATGTAAAGAATGCAAAGTATATATATATATATATATACACTAAAGTTTCTTAGCCTTCATGCGGAAAAAGAAAAAATGTATAAATATAGATATAATATTATAATTAACGCCTGTCGTGACGCAGAGGCACAAGCGTGCGACTGAAAACGCGACAGGTTGTGGGTTCGATTCCCGCTCCACTCCAGGTAATGTAAAATTCAGTATTTTCATTTCTTGGGTTTGGTAACAAGGCAAAGCGCGGCGTTGAGTTCCACCACTCAACACGCAATGCCTCAATTTGGCGGAAAGTGGGGAACGGAAATGTTGAAAGAGAATGGAGTGTCTTAACACTAGATTCTCTGGTTCCCTCTGCCTACCCCGCTATATGCGGGATACAGCGTGAAGTTAAAATATATATATATATAATTATGAAAAAAAATATACACATAATTTAAAAAAAAAATACAAAAAAATAATTTAATTTACCATACCATTAACATCTGTTAATTCGCAAACCAACATTATTTATATTTACACCTATATCTTGACATACATTTCGTTTCTATAAAAAACGTCATTCAATTTGACATGACAAAAAACTTATAATACTATTAACTTTGTCGCAAACGAATTTCGACTTTATGATATAGATAAAAGAGTCTATTTTCCCCGTTTTTTAAAGTAGTTAACCGTTATCCGCCTGATTTAATATATTAGGTTAGTGTTTGACAAATTGACCGACAATCGTTGATTTTTTTTTGTTTTTTTTTTAATAATTCAATAATGGACGCTTGTTTTTTTTTTAATACTCACAGATTATTTATATCTTATATTGTAACTGTACGAAGTGTTTGTCAGTTCAAATCTAAATATTTGAAAAGGTCTAATAACTAATTACTAAAGTGGTGAATGGAAATGTTAAAAGAGACCGGAGTGTCTAAACACTCCGTTTTTATGTTCACTCTACCTACCCTGCTATATGCCGGATACAGCGTGAAGCTAAACAAACTTATCGTTTTTTAAAAAAAGAATGAACCTAGTGTCATGACACTCCGTTCGCCGCTTTTCGTCCGAATTCAAAACAAGTTGGGGAGCTCAACTGCCACGCTTTGCTTGAATAATTACATAAAATCTTTATCAATTGTAGTCTATGTGTTATTCTAACGTATAAGCTATATTAGGGAAACAAATATTCTTCCAACCTTACAGACTTTGACATTTATAATGGCAGGATGTAGGTATTTCTATGATTTGTTATTTTCCTATTGACATTAACCTCCAGAACCACCCAAATCTCATTCTGTTGAAATAATAGCGTCATAGTCATTTATATCAATGAATATGTCGAGTTTCGTTCCAAATTGCATTTGCGGCATTCGGTGCATTACTTATTTCATCAAAAGCAAAAAGCTGTTGAAGCACTTATGAACTTATGGTGAACATGCTCCAATGATTAGATGTAGTGAGATATGGTAACATGTGGTAGAAGTTGAAAATTGGCTCGTCGAATGGTTTTCCTCGAAAGAGAAAAAGTTTATTTCAAATGGTAACTATAATTTGCTTAAAAGATGAATGAGATGCGTTGAATCAGATGGTCAATATTTTAAATAAGAATATTATGAGATTCCCAATTTTTTTTATTAACGAAAACACTGGCAAATCTTAACTTACGCTTCGGAATAAATGAAAATTGAATGAAACATTGCTAAATTCCTTTTTCCTTTCCTACAAAATGTGTTAAGGCCAATATAGCACAGTGGGACGGCGTCTGTTGTGACATTTGAGTGTCATTGTGAGTTTGATCCCCACTCGGAGTGATAATTAGATTTAAATTAAATAATTACTAATTTAATTTCTCCTCTTTGGTAAGACAAAGCGTGATTTTGACTTTAGTCACTCAACGTAACAACTTGATTACAGACGAAAAGTAAAGAACATAGTGTCTCGACACTAAATTCTCTCTATTTATTCAATTCTTCTATATATCCATAGTCTAGTCATAAAATAAGAAACTCCCACAGTATTTTTTCCTATTTTAATCAATTAGTATTGCCACGCCACATTCAAAGCGAATTGGATTTAGTTTTTGCGTTCTTTGACTCGTAATTTCAATAAAAAGAAATGAAATTGGGTGCTAACAAATAACAAAGGATATTTTGGAACTTTTTGTTAAAATAAACTATTGAATAGTGACCAAATTTAAATTTTTCTGAGTGTTAATACGTGAAGGTAAAATTTTGTACTCCTTTTTACAAAAATTAAGCGGACGGAGTAGCATGAAACTTGGCACACTTATAGTTTATATAGTGAAGGAGTGCACAATGATAATACCTTTTTAAAATAATGCTTTAAAAATATAATAAAATAATTGTTACACACACTATCATAGTGACCTTCATGTTTATATAAAGTGAAATTTACGTAGATCGCGTTGTTAACGCGTCGAAGAGGACACTAGTGCGTTACTGAATAACAAGCTATAGAAAGTCAGCTCCTTGGAGTGTATGGTAGTACTAAAGGACAATTTCTGGTAATTCATACAAAAACCGGAAACAGAATTTATTGCTGGGTAAACCAATTCTAATGATTTTTTTTTTATTTGATAGCCAGTGCTTATGATGTGGTCCCATTTAAACATACTAAAATCTAACGAGCAGTAGTAAGTATATTTTGAGTTGTCGTAATAATTTTATTTTTCAAGTACATTTTATTTGAAATCAGTTTCCTTTTTCGTTAAATTAATTATTAGCCACAAAATATACGCATGGTACATAATATGTCCGACTTTTTGTTGCTATGAGACATGTTAACAGAAAATAGGCTTCAATATTGCCATATATCATATCTATTGTTTGGTGGTAGGAGGTTCGTCCTCCGTCTGGCTCGCGACCACTATCATGTCAAAGACGAACCGCCAAATATCTTATGATGTGTTCCGGTTCGATGGCATGTAAGCCAGGTTTTCCCATTCCCACCCATCCTTTCCCCAAAATGTGGTGGGTCCGAGAACGGAATACTACAATGTCCTCCTCTTCCATCTGTATCCTCTAGGTTGGCAACGCATCTACAACATCTCTGGTGTTGTAGATGTTCATGGGCGAAGGTATCCACTTACCATCAGGTGGTCCTTCTGCTCGTTTGCCATCCGTTATCCATAAAAAAAAAAAAAATCTAAAAAAACTGAAAAAACACATTCGTACATCCATTAATAGCATATCAGAATTGTTTAATTATAATTAAATGAGAACCAGTGGCGCACAACGGTTACAGTTAGCTACACCGTTGCTAGACTAACGGACGCTTCATAAGCCACAAACTTAAAAATTTTACTGAGCTTTATGCGAGTGGACTTTGGAAATACTCTCTCTGTTAATTTGTTATATAAAGAAAATAGTGATTTTTTATTCCTTTATTAGTAAAATGTCATACATTTTGAATATGAAATTATTTGAAATTCTAAATCATTTCTTTTTTCTTTCTTTGATATTTAATATTTTCATTTTCTTGTTCTGGTAACAAGTCAAAGCGTGGCGTTAAGTTCCGCCACTCAGCACGCATAGACTGAATTCGGCGAAAAGTTTGCAATAGAAATCTTAAGAGAACGCAGTGTCTTAACACTAGGTTCTCTAACATGTGGGATACAGCGTGAAGTCAAAATAAATAAAATAAAATACAATAATTTCTTACGTTAAGACTTTCTACTTTTTTAACTACTGACAATAAAAGTATACTACATAGTTGATGACTGACTGTAAACTGCAGGTTGTGGGTTCGATTCCCCCTCTTGGGAATGCTTATGTTTAAAATATTTCCATTTCTTTGCTCTGGATTAAGTTACACTACTCAAAATGCATTGATTTTCGGCTTAGAGCGAAAAGTGGAATACAGAGTGTTTTGACACTAAGTTCTCTCTCGCCACCTTGCTATGCAGGGAAAAGAGAGAAGAAAGCACCAAGAAAGAATCTCGTGAAATCGCCACAGGAATTACAATTGAAATTGCATAAGTCAAAAATAGAGATAAATACCATGGGCCATAAAATTCACACAAAGGTATCCAGGCGACATCTTGTCGTGTATAAAAAAAGTAACGTTTAGTACAGCTACCATAATATTATTACTTTTATGGCGCAATAGAAAAATAACTGATTGTATATATCATACCGCTATTTAAAATATTTTTTGGTTAATTAATAGTTTAGGCTAATTCTACATCCAATGAAATATTAAAAAAACAGGGCAACACCCTGAAGCCACTTATGATATTTTTGAAGAAGAACGGCATTGTTATTCTTTTTTTTTCAATATTTATTCTGTCTCTCTTTTATTTTATTTTTTTCATTATATGTCACAAATAATATTTATTAGTATATTTTATTAAAGATAAAATCTATAATTGTAATAATTTAAATCTAGATACTTATCGTTCTAATATGACAATTATTCCTTTTTTTAAATAAATTCTGATATATGAGCTATGCTCCTATAAAGTTTCATTACAATCCGTTCAGTAGTTTTTACATAAAAGACAAACAAACATCCTCAGAATTTATAATATTAGTAACATAAATAACTGCAGTGTATCACCACCCTTATATGCACTCAACATAAATAGCGAAGATGGACGATAAGACCGTGTTTATCACTAAATGCGAATAAAATCAGCTTCATTTCGATTTATACCGGATTATATTTGCCTTATTATTTATATAGTCAGTGTATTTACTATGCACCGTTAGATTTAGGACGTAGTTGTACATATGGACGGGAACACGGCGTTGAGTTCCGCCAATCAACACACAAAATGCAAGACTTTGATTTTCGAGACCGCTTTGACTTTTTATGTGGCTGCACTCCTGTGCGGAATATAGCGGTTTTTTTTATTTAATTTATTTTTTTTGTAACTTCACGCTGTAACCCGCATATAGCAGGGTAGGCAGAGGGAACCAGAGAATCTAGTGTTAAGACACTCCATTCTCTTTCAACATTTCCGTTCCCCACTTTCCGCCAAATTGAGGCATTGCATGTTAAGTGGCGGAACTCAACGCCGCCCTTTGCCTTGTTACTAAACATAAAAAATGAAAATACTAAATTTTACATTTCCTGGAGTGGGAATCGAACCCACAACCTGTCGCGTTTACAGTCGCACGCTTGTGCCTCTGCGCAACGACAGGTGGTCATTATTTATTTACTGAATTTTTAATGAAGCGATCGTAGCGCAGTGTTTTACCATCTTCATACTTTACCCCGGCATAGCAAGGAATTTAGAGCAAACCTAACGTTAAAACACTCCATTATTACCGACATTAGGTATTAAAAGGCGGAACTTAACGCCCCGTATAGTGAGCATAAAGAAAATTCACTACGTTTTTTGCTTTATAGACGAAAATGTCATTTTATAATTTTTCATATATATTTTTTTTTCAAATTTGAACTTACTATTATCATAACTGACCAGATACCTCCCACTGCGCTATAATATATTTTTTATTAAATATAGAAGATTTTTCTACAGCACTACGATGGCCTTTATTAATTTGAACATCTTCATACTTTACCCCACATAGTAGGGAATTTAATTAAACTTTTATATTAAGACACTCCGTTCAGCGCTTTCTCGAATTCTAGACATTATGTGTTAAGAGGCGGAACTTAACGCCGCGCTTTATCCTAAATGGTTTGTACCTACAATTTAATGATAGGAAACATAAAGAAAGAACACTATATTCTTTTTTTTTTTTCAAATTTGAACTTACTATTATCGTAACTGGCCAGACACTTCCCACTGCGCTACAATACATTTTTTATTATAGATAAAAGATTTTTTCTAATAAAAATAATCTAAATCGTTTCTAAACACCAAGACGGATTATCGTCCATCCAGTTTTATTTCACGGATCAACGTTGAAAATAAATTTCCTTTGTCGGTGGAGCGTAGATGATAACGTTAACATAGAGCTATGAGTTCACTTGACGCGATGAAATATATTTATCTTAGTAATTTTAAAATGTACAAACATTTAAGATAAGAGAAATATTTTTAATAACTAGTCGTCTAACGCCTGTCGTGGCGCAGAGGCACAAGCGTGCGACTGTAAACGCGACAGGTTGTGGGTTCGATTCCAATTCCAGGAAATGTAAAATTTAGTATTTTCTATTTCTTGGGTTTGGTAACATGACAAAGTGCGGCGTTGAGTTTCGCCACTCAACACGCAATGCCTCAATTCAGCGGAAAGTGGGGAACGGAATTGTTGAAAGAGAATGGAGTGTCTTAACATTAGGTTCTCTGGTTCCCTCTGCCTACCCTGCTATATGCGGGATACAGCGTGAAGTTAAAAAAAATAAAAAATAATAACGAGTGTCCGCGTAAATGCGTTAATAACGCATTACGTAGTGACGTAAATGTCACTTTATATAAACATGGATGTCAAATCATGGTAGTGTGTATAACATTTATTTTATTCATTTAATATATTTTTATGAATTATTTTAAAAAAATATAATCATTGTGCACTCCTTCGCTATATAAACTATAAGTGTGCCGAGTTTCATGCTCCTCCGTCTGCGATCCAAAGTTTTTATTCACTTATTTACATATCGGTATTAATACATGCAGTCTCTGATTGTAATCGCGATAGACTTGGGTTCGATTTCTATTCGATTTTATGACAATATTTAAATTATTTTCATTTTTTTGCAATTGTAAGACAAAGCGCGGCGTTTAGTTCCGCCTCTATCAAAATAATTTTAATATGCCTAATGATTTCAGTTCTCAAATCAGAATTAAAAAATAATAAACATAAAATTTAAAAAAATAAAAGCTAAGATAATTACAAACAATTTAAAAAAATACTCATCAGATCTTAACTAAATCTAAATGGGACCACATCAAAAGCAAGAGCTATCATATAAAAAAAATAACATCAAAATCGGTTCACCCAGTAAAATGTTATAACGGACAAAATAAGTACATTCCAATAGATAACCTCGTTTTTGAAGTTGGTTAAAGTACATTTTACAGTAACAATATATTTTATTTATAATAGCTATTTTGAAGAGAAAAAGGAATACCGACTTCAAATAAACTGGAACAAAAAGTAAAATTATTACGGATAACTCGGAAACTACTACTCGCATCTTAACTAAGATTAAATGCTACTACATCCAAAACACTAGCTATCATATAAAAAAGGATCGTCAAAATCGGTTCACTCATTAAAAAAATACGCTCGAATTGAGATACTCCTTCGTCTTTAAAATTGGTTAAAATAAATTTTACAGTAACTCTATATTACATAGCTTAGCTCACTTTACAATAGCTATCTTATCTTGCGGTAAAGTCTAAGTCCATATACGAGTACAGTATACAGCTTACGACCAATATCCAGATAATTTGATAATCGTTATATATAAAAACTTTATTGTGAAATATATGACAGAGTTACAACGGAATATATTTAAAAAAAATATTCCATTGTCACATATTTCACAATAAACGGAACAACACAACGGTACAACGGAATTTACATGAAAAAATTAAAATTTTAATAAAAAAAGTAACTGACTTCATATAAAATTGATTAAAAAGTTAAATGGAACCACATTAGAAGCACAAGGCAAAGCGCGGCGTTGAGTTCCGCCACTCAGCACACAATGCCTCAATTCGCCGGAAAATTTTAAGCAAAACAGAGTGTCTTAACACTAGGTTCTCTGGTTCCCTCTGACCCTGCTGTGGACGGGATACAGCGTGAAGCTATTAAAAAATCGGAAGCTATTATATGAAACAAGTAATATCAAAATCTGTTCACCCAGTATAAAGCTATGCGGTAACGTAAAAAAAGAGCAATCGAATTGAGTACCCATTTATTTTTAAGTCGGTTAAAATACATTTTACAATAACAGTACATTAAATAGCTTAGCTCATAATATATAATAACTTTATTGCGAAATATATGACAGTTACAACGGAATAAAGTAAATAAACTCATTTATTTATAAGCAGCTTCATGCTTTATCTGTCATAATAGGGTAATTAGAGAGAACGTAATGTTAAGACACTCCGTTGACCTTACCTAATTCGAAATACAACGTGTTAAGAGCCGGAAATCGTTTCACTTTGTCTTACCAGAACGGAGAAATGAAATTAAATTAAATGTAATTATTCCCTAGAGTGGGATTCAAACCCGTAATTAATTGCGTGCACAGACGCTATCCCACTGCGCCACGATGATCTAATATTACAAAACACTAACTGCATTTCGCGATTTTGTTTGTTACATTTATGCTAAAAAATCAAAAATTTTGATTTTTCCCGTTAGTCAAAACTTCCATAATTTTCTCAAAATTTAAATTTCCTCTTTTAGTGCTTCCCCTAGAGAAGGTTTCTAGAAATATAACTAGAAATCGAACTCAAATAACTTAAAAAGAACAAATTTCTATAACTATTTTTTTTTTTCAAGTAAAAACTACAACTATAGTTCTAAAAACTTAACTAAACTCATAAAAATATTTTTTTCATACCACTTCATTTTTACAACTATAGCTGTAAAAACTTAACTTAGAAAAATTATTTGTGCTCCCTAAGAGAGGATTTCTCGGAATATAAATAGAAGTCGAATCCAAATATCTTAAAAACAACAAATTTCTATAACGTTTTTTTTTCGATTCACGTCCAAATTATAACTACAGTTATAAAAACTTAACTAAACTTGTAAAAAATACTTTTTCATATCAAATATTTCTTTTTACGACTATAGTTGTAGAAAATGAATTTATAAAAATAATTATGCCTCCTAAAAGAGGATTTATAGAAATATAAAAAACAAAAAATTGCTACAACTATTTTTTTCATTACACGTCAACACTACAGCTATAGTTGTAAAAACTTAACTAAACTTACAAAAATATTTTTTCATACAACACAATTTTTTTACAACTATAGTTGTAAAACCTTTAAATAATAAAATAACTTCTATACTTCTACACTATACTAGAACACCTAACACATAAAGAGCAGCCTGTATCAACACAATGGTCGGCAAAGGAATTTAAATGGTCCACGATTAGAATCATTCTATAACTCATAAGCTTTAGAGATATTATTTGTGTAAAGTACTAAGTTACAGCTTTCAGATATCTGATTTAGTTTGTTATTAATTTATATTGTATTGGTATTTCGCTTTAGTTGTCATGTTGATGGTACTAGGTTCGATTCCTTGTATTTAAAATTGCTAAGCTTTTAGAAAATTATATGATTTTTGGTTAATATTAAGATTTGAGATTTACTAGAGTCCCGTGACGTGTTAAATGTTAACAACGCATTGTCTTTAGCAATGTATGTATATGTGGAGAGCATGGTTCTAGGCTCTAGTTCCAGTCAAAGAAATGTTTATGTATATTTTAATTTTTATTTTAACGCCTGTCGTGGCGCAGAAGCACAAGCGTGCGACTGTAAACGCGACAGGTGTGGGTTCGATTCCCACTCCATGACATGTAAAATTTAGTATTTTCATTTCTTGAGTTTGGTAACAAGGCAAAGCGCGGCGTTGAGTTCCGCCACTCAACACGCAATGCCTTAATTCGGTGGAAAGTGGGGAACGAAATTGTTGAAAGAGAATGGAGTGTCTTAACACTAGGTTCTCTGGTTCCCTCTGCCTACCCTGCTATTTGCGGGTTACAGCGTGAAGTTAAAAGAAAAAAAAATAAATTATATTTTTAAGTATTAATCACACATTTAAGAAACAAAATTCATTTTTATAAAAAGATGGACGCAGCGGGACTCTTGGAAACCGTCCAAGCGTTCTGACCGTTAAGCCATGCGTTGTTATCCAGCTAAGTCGAAATTCTTGTACGCAATTTTTTTTGTTAGCATATTTGTAGAGAGATTTTTACAAATGAATTACAAAGATTACTTCTTTTTAAACGTTTTCTTAAAATATATTTAGTGCTTATCTATCAAAAATTTACAAGAATATGTGATTGACAGGTAACATGCAGCCGAAAATATTTCATGCACATAAAAAGCTCAGGGGTGTTTAGGTGAGCGCTAAGGATTCGCCATAATTCTTTAAGGTATTCGTATTCACGTTCTTTTATTATGTATCACAATTTGTTTATTACATTTAGTAAAAATTCACACACGCGACCGATTGTGGGTTCTATTCCCACTCCAGGAAATGGAATATTTCATTTTCTGGGTTTGATAACAAGGCAAAACGCGGCATTGACTTCCGCCACTAAGCACGCAATGCCTCAATTCGGCGGAAAGTGGGAAACGGACTGTCTTAACTCTAGGCTCACTCTGCCTACCCTGCTATATGCGGGATACACCGTGAAGCTATTGTATGTATGTATGTAGTAAAAATCCGACGTGATTTTAGGCAATCAAAACTCATCATATTAAATCTCTAAATAAATAAAACGTAGAAATAAACCACTAAATTCTAAATAAAATGCGAAAAACAGTTAAAAATAAAAGAATATGTATCATCATTTGCCCATAGTTCTGTTACAAGCCGCATTACAGTGTACGTGGGTGGTCGATGATTCGATGTTAAGAAACGATTACTATGGTTTATTTAGTTCCATAGAAATAATATTTCCTTTTGAACTTGACGGGGTTTTAGATTTATTACGTAGATTGTAAGTTGAACGTTTGATATAATTAAAAAACCTTCACGCTCTATCACGCATATCAGAGTAATCAGAGTGAACCGAGTGTTAAGACACTCCGTTCTCTTTCTCGAACTCGAGACACTAGGTTATGTCTCGAAAAATGTTTATACAGTATATAAAATTCAACCTTACAGTACATAAAAATGCCTCAATTCGGCGGAAAGTGAGGAACGGAGTGTCTTAACACTAGGTTCTCTCTGCCTACCCTGCTGTATGTGGGATACAGCGTGAAGCTATGTATGTATGTAAATTAAACAAATTTTTTTTAGTGTTTAGTATTCAACGCTGCAGTTCCTCTTATTAGAGCGGAGAGTTGAAAATAATTTAAATATAATCATTCCCTCGAGTGGGAATCGAATCCGCAACCAATCGCGTTTATAATCAGACGTTCCACTGCGCCACGATGGTCTTTGGCGACGATATAGTTAATAGCTATATATTAACACTTGATAGTCAGAGTGACTGCTGTGAGCGGAACTCAATGCCGCGTTTTCCTTACCATAGCGGAGAAATGAACATAATTTTAATATAAATATTCCCTTGAGTGGGAATCGAATCCACGACCAATGGCGTTTAGTTAGACGCTATCCCACTGCGCCATGATGGCCTATAGGAATAATATATTGATTAGGTATATACTCGTATATACCTAATCAATATATTATTCCTATATCCTCATTAAAGTCTTTGACTATCATACGTATATACGTATGATAGTCAAAGACTTTAATGAGGCGCATTTAGTGTGGCGGAACTTAACGCCGCGCTTTCTCTTAGCGGAAGAGACAAATATTTATTGTATCCTATAAATATGAAGTTATTTATTAATAGCATATTCTATATAAATGATGCGTTTTAAAGTTTTATAATATATAATGATATATTATACACCGTTGTTTAACTTATTACAGTAATGATACCCGGCGGCTGTCATTACAGTTAATTACCATCGTGAGGCATGTCGTGGCGCAGAGACACGAACTCGCGACTATAAACATGTTGTGGGTTCGATTCCAACTACAGGAAATGAAAATATTAAATGAAATTTAGTATTTTCATTTCCTCGTAGTAACAAGGAAAAGTGCGGCATTGACTTCCGCCACTAAGCACGCATCGTCTTAATTCATCAGAAAGTGGGGAACGAACTAATCTTAAAAGAACGGAGTGTTTAACACTAGGTTCTCTGGTTTCTCTGCCTACCCTGCTATGTGCGGGATACAGTGTGAAGCTAAAAAATACCGTGTTAGTTAGTTAGTGATTGAGGAAGTAAGAACGGTAAGATATTTTTTATTACATCAGTTTTATAAATAATATTTCTCATATAGGCGTTACGCGTTGAGGCGGAACTTAACGCCGCGCTTACTCTTACCAGAACTGGAACGAGAAACACTAATATATTCTTGTACTTTGATTTTCTATACTGTATAAACATTTTTTGAGACATTGTAATCTAGTGTCTCGAATTCGGGTGAAAAATGGAGAACGGAGTGTTTTGTCACTGATGTTCTCTTTGAGTACTCTGCAATGCATGTAGTAGATAACCTTTTTTTTTAAATATGTTTTTTTTTAACTTCACGTTGTATCACACACATAGCGACTAGGCAGTGGGCACCTGAGAAGCTAGTGTTAGGCAAACAACATTTCCGTTCCACACTATCCACCGAATAGAGGCATTGCGTAGTGAGTGGCGGAACTCAACGCCGCTTTCCCTTATTACCAGAGTTCGGAAATGAAAATACTACATACATACATACATAGCTTCACGCTGTATCCCGCATATAGCAGGGTAGGCAGAGGGAACCTAGTGTTAAGACACTCCGTTCCTCACTTTCTACCGAATTGAGACATTTTTTGCTGAGTGGCGGTACTCAACGCCGCGGTTTGCCTAGTTACCAAACCCAGGAAATGAAAAATTCCATTTCCTGGAATGGAAATCGAACCCACAACCTGTCGCGTTTACAGTCGCACGCTTGTGTCTCTGCGCCACGACAGGCGCTATGAAAATACTAAATATATTATTATTTAAATATCAAATGAACAACAATACTAGAAAGCTCATACACCGCTTTTTGACCTATAATGTTATTAACCAGCTTTCATCGTACGTCAATTTTTTGCACACCCATCCATTAAATGGCAGATGGTTTTTACCGATAACGATTCTTTATTCTATTCTTCTGTAGTTGTAGACAGGATTGACGTGTTACTTTCACGGTTAGTTAGCTTAATTTGTTTTGACTGACACTTATGTTTGATATTAGAAATGATTTTTGGATGGTCTATTTATAATTATAAGCAAAAAATCCGACTTAAATTATTACGAATAGCTCAAAAACTACTCAGTCGCTAGTATTAAGTTAATTTAAATGGGATTATATCAGCAGTAGCTATTATAAAAAAGTGATGAAAATTGGTTAACCGGTTAAAAAACTATGCAATAACACACATATAAAATACTATTAAAATGAGAACCTCATTTATTTTGAGTCGGTTAATACTAAATATTAACCGACTCAAAATAAATGAGGATTTTGTTACTCTTTCACATAAAAACTACTGAACAGATCTAGATGAAACTTTATAAATAAGACACACTAACGACGGGTAAACTACACGTTGCTTTGGCAACGTGCCTTTAATTTTATATAAATGTGTGACAAATATAGGATAGTATGTGTAATATCATTTCATTAAATTAATTAATTAACGCCTGTCGTGGCGCAGAAGCACAAGTGTGCGACTGTAAAGCGACAGGTTGTGGGTTCGATTTCCACTACAGGAAATGAAGTATTTTCATTCCCTGGGTTTGGTAACAAGGCAAAGCGCGGCGTTGAGTTCTGCCACTCAACACGCAATGCCTCAATCTGGCGGTAAGTGGGGAACGGATTTGTTGAAAGAGAACGGAGTGTCTTAACACTAGGAGGTTCCCTCTGCCTACCCCACTATAAGCGGGATACAGCGTGAAGTTAAAAAAAAAATAAATTAAAGTATTTCTAATGCATAGCTCTGTCCGCACTATTTTCGTAGAAATGGGTACAAAGTTTTACCTTTATGTATCAATACGAACTACCTGCAAGTCGACTTATCAACCTATTCACGCTCAACAGAAACTAAAGTCACTGACCAACAGGTAAGTATAAAAATAAATAATAACATGAACAGTTATAATCTATTTATAGTGATGCCTAACGAATGATATCTAACATTGCTATCAGTATATTGATTACATCGAAGAAATATTACTTAATTAAATATGTGGATATAAATTTACTCAATTATCTTGTAAATGAGGTAATTCTAACGCAGTGCTGAGTAACTAAAGGTGATGGTTCTGAGTTTGATTCTGGCTTGTGGAAATGATTTTTTTTAGCTTCACGGTGTATCCTGCATATAGCAAAGTAGGCAGAATGAACCAAAGAGCCTAGTGTTAACACACTCTGTCCTCTTAAGATCTTCGTTTCCCACTTTCCGCCGAATTGAGGTATTGCGTGCTGAGTGGCGGAACTCAACGCCTTGTTATCAAACCCAGGAAATGAAAATACTAAGCTTTCCTGGAGTGAGAATCGAACCCACAACCTCTGTGCCTCTGTGCCACGACAGGTGTTATTATGTATTAAATAATATTTAGTATTTTGCTATGTGCGGGATACAGAGTGAAGGTAAGAAAAAAATATATTTCTTCACTTACAATATACAGACAGACAGACTACATACCAAAATTCAAAATCTCAGGCAAATAAACCTAAAAAAGAGAAAGTTTCAATCTAGAATTATTATTAAAAAAAAAGGTATATCTAAGATTGTAATCAGTGGGATATGGCGAATGGAGGACGGATGTACAATGCCAGTACAATGTATACAGGCAGACCGTGAAGGGACTCGTTGTTTTATTTTGTTAGCTTTTGTATTGATGGTACTGTTCATACAAAAATTGGTGTAGATATTTGTGTATATGTATGTATGTTTCATACAAGTGTCATGATAAAGTTGTATGTAAAATTTATTATAGAAAACAGATACAAATAATTAAAAAAATAATATTTTATTTATTGGGGAACGAAAATGTTAAAAGAGAACGGAGTGTCTTAACACTAGATTCTCTGGTTTCCCTCCGCCTACCCTGCTGTATGTGGGATACAGCGCTAAGTTAAAAAAAAACTAATACAAAAAGATTATTGACTAAACATTTAGAAGTTATAAAAGTAATCCATATTCTGAAGCTACTGCGCTAAAATAGAAGTTTAAATTGTAACATTGAGTAACATTAAGTGATATTGAGCAATGTTAAGTAATATTAAGTAAATTCAAGTAATATTCAGTATTATAAGTAATAATAATATATTAAGTAGGCAACTAAAATACTTGGACTGTCTTTGGGAAAAAAAAATATCTTATTCCCTAAGCTTAGTTAAGCGATATGAAAATATTGTGAAAGTTGACAAAAGGTACGGACCACGTGTCCGTAGTGATCAGAATAAATATAGAAAAAAATAAAAAAAAAAGGTAATTCATATTAAAAGTTAAGTATAATTAATTTTAATTATACAATCCTGAACAATATGCATCTTTAATTTTCCTCGTCGCATTCTTGTAACTTGCTTGGTATGTAATATTAAACTTTTTAAACGCAATTTCCAAGAATATATCATTAATCTTAGGGAAAAAATGGCTTAACGTGGGTAATTAGTAGCCTCACACTTTATCCCGCATAGCAGGATAGACAAAGAGAACCGAATGTCAAGACACTCCGTAAGTAAGAATCTTGTGCAAACACGCTCCGATTCTCACTTTCCGCCAGAATCTAAGACATTGCGTGTTCGGCGAACCGCTGCATTTCGTCTCACTAGAGAAGAAATTAAAATAATTTAATTATAATCAGAGATAACCTACAACTAATGTATGTAATGTTCAAGTTTTGAAGCGAAATTTCCAAGAATATCATTAATTTTTTAGTATCACGTTGTATCCCGCGTATAGCAGAGTAGGCAGAGGGAACCTGAGATTCTAGTGTTAATCTTAGGGAAAAATTGATGTGGGTAATTAGTCGCTTCATGCAGTATCCTGCATATAGCAGGGTAGGCAGAGGGAACTAGTGTTAAGACATTCCGTTCTTGACTTTCCACTCCATTTCAAGACATTAAGTGTTGAGTGACGGAACGCCACGTTTTGTCTTACTCGAGTAGAAAAATTAAAATAATTTAAATATAATCAACCTTAAGGGCTGTCGTAACGCAATGCCTCAATTTGGCGGAAAGTGAGGAACGGAATTGTTGTAAGAGAACGCAGTGTCTTAACACTAGGTTCTCAGGATCCCTCTGGCTACCCTGCTATATGTGGAATACAGCGTGAAGTTAAAAAAAAAATAACAAAAGAATTGTTATATATTAACATTTCTTTTGAAAATAACCTAAAAGCCCATAAATTTATTCAAACATTCAAATAAGGGCGTCAATAATCCACGCCACTCAATGCAGAATGCCAGCATTTTCAATATCTCTTGGCATTTCAACGACCAGTTTAAAAAACACTCCCGTATGGCACAAATAAAAGTAACTTTGAAGCTGAAGAAAGGGGAATAACGGTTCATATTATAATGGTCGGTCGTGATACTAGTTCTATTGTTGTCAAGACTTATTGGCAGGAGTGTGATAAACCCCTTACGATACCACTAAATAATAGGATAGTTTGAATTCTGATAGAATTCAATAAAGGAAAAGGGAACTGGAGCAAAGGAAATGTTATAAATTGTTTTATTCAGGCTTTTTCATGTGTAGAATAGAGAAAACTTGTGATAAGACTCTCTGTTTTCTACGTTTTGATTGTATTTGAGGTATATTGCGTTGAGTGGCGAAGAAATTTAAGTAAAATTACTTGTTTAATTAAGTGATATTGGGCTTTTCAAGAGTCGGGTCAACAGATTTCTTCGAAGCCGGCAACGCTTTGATGGTACCTCTGGTGATGTAAATGTCCATGGGCAGTGGCAACTTAACATCAGGTGACCTGCTAGCTCGTTTGCCTGGTACATAAAAAAAGTGGGACTCGAACCTACAACCAAATGCGTTTACAGACGCTGTTCCACTGCGCTGGCGATCTCAAAAATGTCGTTGTATGTTTTATTAACGTTAATAAACTTGAAAAAAGGAAGTTTTCAAATTGATTGTATATTTTTATGTATTTTACCGTAAAACTTTTAGTGGGTGAACCAATTTTGATGGTCAATTTTTTTAAGGTAACTAGTGCTTTTGATAACGTCTTATTTAAATTTAGTTAACATGTGACAATTATTTATGAGTTATTCGTAACCATTTTATTTAAATTTGGTTTTTTTTTTTTGAAAAAAAAAAATACATTGATTGACGCCTGTCGTGGCGCAGAGGCACAAGCGTGCGAATGTAAACGCGACAGGTTGTGGGTTCGATTCCCTCTCTAGGAAATGTAAACGTTTTGTGTTTTCATTTCCTTGGTTTGGTAACAAGACAAAGCGCGGCGTTAAGTTCCGCCACTCAGCACGCAATGCCTCAACTTGGCAGAAAGTGGGGAACGATTCATAAAGACATAATGCTTAAAAATGTGGCTAGCAATATAAAAATTACAGTTAGTTCTGGGTAAGGGATAACATTTTAGATACAATCTTTGTTTCTCGGTATGAGGAATGATGTAGAAAATATTGTGGAACGAATTCACTTAGAATGGCTCCTAGTTTCAGTTTATGTAAGTGTTCGTATGTTTTTTTATTACGGATATAACAAAAACTAGATTATAACGAGTGCGAATAACAAAAATATAATGGTAGCTGGTATTATACAATTTAATAATATACAATCTTCTTTGCTTTATATATTTATGTGATTAACAGACAACATGCAGGCAAAACTATTTCCATAGAAAGCAATATTGCCATAGAAAGCAAAAAAAATAACGTACTTTGGGGAGTGTAGGGGAGCACTAATAGAGAATAAAAACAGCTTCACGGTTCATCCTGCAGTCATAGTGAACATAGTGTAAAGATAATCCGTTCACCGCTTTCTGCCGGTCCAGTACCGGATATTGAGTAAGTGGTGGAACTCAACGCCGCGCGATGTCTATCCAGAACGAAGTAATAAAAATAATTTAAATATATATCATTTCCCCAAGTTAAAATCGAAACCATAACCAATCGCGTTTGAAGTCAGACATTTTTTTTTTAACTTCACGCTGTAACCCGCATATAGCAGGGTAGACAGAGGGTACATGAGAACCTAGTGTTAAAACACTCCGTTTTCTTACAACAATTTTTTTTCCCACTTACCGCCGAATTGATGCGAATTGAGATTGAAGTCAGTCATTGTCGAAAATACAGAATTTTAAGTTTTATAATATTTGCAAACAAAGTCGCGGTACGCAGCTAGTTGAAATATTCAAACAACTCATAAATGAAAACGTTCAGATTGAATACTATTGAGCTCCTTATGAGGCAACGTTAAAACGGCATCCGTATGGGACCCTGCAAATAGCTCACATTAGTATCACAAAGGAGGTTTTATTGGAACCAATTGTGGTTCCACTTAAAATTGAAATTCAATGCTAAAATATAATGCAAGAGGAACTCAGAATAGAGCTTTATTAAGTCAAAATCGCAATACAATACTGAATTCTGAATCGTTTTATACTCGTCCATGTTCTTGGTACGTGGATGAAATTTATAATGGAGCCTTGTATATCGTTTCTCTAAATGTTGTTAAACAGACAGGTACGTCTGTATGCTTTATTCATCAAATGTTAATATCTAAGGTACATGTGTATGTGTAGTTTCTACTGACTTTTGATTGACATGTGTTTTCTTTCATGCGTAGATTAGGTTTCAGAATTTATTTATTTCTCATAAAGAATTTACAATTTACTTACTGAGAAGACAATATTAAATGTAAATCGGGTTGCCGTCCAGCGTAGCTGATAAACATATTCACATATACAATATTTAGGTAATACAGAAAAAAAAATACAAGAAGAACAATCCATAAGCACAGCTAAATCTACAATTAACAATTAGTAATAATGGGTAGTTTCTTATTTAATCGAAGTAGTAAATAAAAAAGGATATTGCTCGTACTTACCTGTAAAAGAGAAATAATATGTTAAAAATTTTAAAACAAGAAATACATTATTTATGTATTTAATAGGAATACAAACAGGTAATGAAGCCATAAACAAAATCAAAAGACAAAATAAAGTCGTATATAAACCAATTATGTCTCCACAGATTAAATTAGCAAACTGAAATAGGCGTACAAATAATTATTTTGATAAATAAAAAATAATAACAAGCTAAACAAATACGTAAGTTTTTTATCTTCATAGTAGTGAAAACTGTCATATAGTATAAACAAGTTAAATATTAATTAATGTTTGAAGATTTGACCTACAACAAAACTTGCTAAGTCACCCACATGCACACAATCTGGGTCACGATGGCATCAAATATAATCCAATAATAATAAACAAAAAAAACCAAAGAATTCCACAAACCAAGTAACATTATTTCATTTATATTTCACAAAACGCGATACAAGAAATAAAATGAATCTCTCCGATCGTTTAATTTAGTCAATGGGTGGCATTTCAATAGCTAGACCCACATTACAGATACATAAAATAAAAGAACACGTGATTCGGCAAAAAGTAAAGCTTCTGACAAAAACGGCTATACAATTCTATCCTCTACAGTGTTGAGATAGCCATCATATTGGTGAAAACCGTTTCTTAGCATACTAGGTGCGCTAAGAAATCAATTCGAGGTGGTATTTAAGATTCACATCTCGTAATAGTGGGTGAACGGAGAGAGTGTGCCGCAAGGTGCATTTCTGGGACCACAAATAGTATTGTTTGGAAACGTAATAAACGGTTTTGTTGGTAGGAAAGCACATTATACGGTACTGATTTAGCGGATGGATAAGTTTCTGCATGAATTCAATTACGGTGGGATCACTGACCCGAGTTGCAACAAACGCGGCCGTTGCCAATCGAATGTGGATTCTCTATTTTAACTAAGTTATCAAATGTGTTTAAGTATAGAGGCCCTTATGGCGCAGTGGGATGGAGGATGACTGTGCGTGATTAATTGTGGGTTAATTTCCGTTCGTTATATTATAATTAAATTATATTAATTTCTTTGTTGTATAAAATTATTTATTTCTACTCATAGAGTAAATAATTATATATATATAGTAAGAAATAAATGAGGCATGTCGTGGTGCAGATGAACAAATGGGAACCTGAGAATCTAGTGCTAGGACACTCCGTTCTATATTTCCGTTCCGCAGTTGAAGCATTGCTGAGTGGTAGATCTTAACGCACTTTGCTTTGTTACCAGAAGGAGAAAAATGAAAATACTTTTTATAAAAAAAAAAAAACTTTAATTAATATAAATATTTAATATTTTCGTATCCTGGATTGGGAATCGAACCCACAACCTGTCGCGTTTATAGTCGCACGCTTATACCTCTGCGTCACGACAGGCTAAAATACTCAAAATATCATTAATTAAAAAAAAACATTGCCCTATATAAGAAACCAGATATAATGAAGTAATTTTAAATGAGAACCTGATCATGCGGATGTGACGTACAAAAGTTTGGTTTTATAAATATTAAAATGTAACAGTTACTTTTGGATTCCGATACCGGTTGTTAATTCTTATTTTACGTACCATGCGTACTACTTTGAGAAAAAACTGTAAATTAGTTTATTCAATATATTTTTTAAGTTATACTTCACGCCGTACGTATTTAACGCCTGTCGTGGCGCAGAGGCACAAGCGTGCGACTGTAAACGCGACAGGCTGTGGGTTCGATTCCCACTCCAGGAAATGTAATATTTAGTATTTTCATTTCTTCGGTTGGGTAACAAGGCAAAGCGCGGCGTTGAGTTCCGCTACTCAACACGCAATGCCTCAATTCGGCGGAAAGTGGGGAACGGAATTGTTGAAAGAGAATGGAGTGTCTTAACACTAGGTTCTCATGTTTCCTCTGCCTACCCTGCTATATGCGGGATACAGCGTGAAGTTAAAAAAAATGAATACATTGTAATAAAACTTTCTTTTAATGTTCTTTTTTTAAGTGGAAATTAAATTACTAAACTTTACATTTCCTGGAGTGGGAATCGAACCCACAACCTGTCGCGTTCACAGTCGCACGCTTGTGCCTCTGCTTCACGAAAGGCGTTTAATATACTTCATCTCTATACAAAATATAGAGAAAAGGAATTTATCGATAGTCATTACATACGAAAGGGTTAAATGTATTGACTTTCAGTAACTTCGTTGACGACTTCGTTTGCGTATATTAAAATAAAATTCCACTCCAGGAAATGTTAGTATTTTCATTTCCTAGGTTTGGTAACAAGGCAAAGCGCAGCGTTGAGTTCCGCCACTCAACACGCAATGCCTCAATCTGTCGGAAAGAGCGGAACGGAATTGTTGAAAGAGAGCGGAGTGTCTTAACATTAGATTCTCAGGTTCCCTCTGCCTACCCTGCTATATGCGGGGTACAGCGTGAAATTAAAAAACAAAGAAAAATCTTTTATAGAATAATCAAACTCACGACCTCCTATATACTATATTATGCCAAACTAAATGTAACAATAAATCTTAAAACGTTAAATATTCATGAGAGCACATCGAACTTGCTAATATGTAATTCATAATTCATTGAACTGCTATACAAAATGTACGTAATATTTTCATAAAATAGACCTTTATGGCGCAGTGGAATAATATAACTCTAAGCGCAGGTTCGACGCCTGTTTGAGGGAAAGCTAACATTTTTTTTGAGCAACTAAAAAAACGATGACGTCATTTTTACTGTATTTTTTGTGTGTTATCGTATCTTTTAACTGGGTATACAAATTTTGATGATACTTTTTTTATATGATAGTTAGTGCTTCTGATATAATTCCATTTAAATTTAGTTAAGATCTGACGAGTAGTTTTTGAGTTATTCGTAACAATATTACTTGATATTACATTTTATTTGTGTGTCAAGTTAAAAAGAGAATATAGTCACTAATTAAGTACACTTTCTCTTTTTTATATTACACCAATATAAGCTTTAGAAGTAAAAACCTCCAAGCATTACGTATGAGAGGTGTTGTTTTGACACATCTCAACTTCCCCAGGCAAAGATTAATGTTTTTTTTTTGATTCCTTGTTTTTTTCCACGTAAAAAAAAAAAAAAAAAAATTGCTTATGGGACTTGATGTGTATTCCTTACGTCCTTATTATAACTGCAAATGGATGGATGAATTTTTGTTACTTTTTCACGAGAGAATTACTGAACAGATGTAGATGAAACTTTTTCTTAAATATAGCTAATCATGATAATAATTTATAGATACATAAATTATAAAGTATTTAATATAAAAATATGAATCATCTTTGATGGCAGAGAACAAGCAATATACGATGAACTAAGTTGAGTCACCAAGACACTTCATGAAACTTGGCACACTTATAATTCATATAGAGAAGGAGTGCAGAATGCTTATATAATTTTTAAATAATGCATAAAACATATATTAAATTAATAAAATATATGTTACAAAAACTACCATGGTTTAACATCCATGTTTTTTTTTTTTTATGGAAAGGACAAGGCAAACTCGCGTTCGGGTCACCTGATGGTAAGTGATCCCCGCCGCCCACGGCCCCGTGTAACACCAGAGGAGCTACTGGTGCGGTATATTTATATAAAGTGACAAATACGTTGCTTGGCAACGCGTTATTAGCGCGCCAACAGGGATACTAGTATAAATAAACGCTTGCTGGGCCACATAAAGTTATTGAGGGGGCCGCGGGTTGTTCATCCCTGATTTAAATCATAAAAAAAAAACGAATATAGAATATAAATAAATAAAGTCAATAAAAAATTGAACCGGCTATCTTTGTCATAATAAACAGTACATAATAAAAAGATTACCATATTCAATAATATGAGTAATTAAAATATATTAATTGCTACATGTATATCCTACGGGCAATATTTTATATCGTAATTATTATTTACTTAAAATTAATTTAGAATTAATTGGCCATATAATACTATATCTATAAGTACTATAGACCTCGTTTACGCGTAAACAACGCGTTGCCATAGCAACGTGTGTGTCATTTTATACAAAAGCGTATGTCAAATTCTTGATAGCAGGTGTAATATCTATTTTATTGATGTAATATATTTTTGATACATTTTTATATAGTTCTCGGTTTACTGGACTACGTATTAACATAACTTTTTCTTTTTTTTTAACCTTCACGCTGTATCCCGCATAACAGGGTAGGCAGAGGGTACCTGCGCACCTAGTGTTAAGATACTCCGTTCTCTTAAGACAAAATAAAAATCATTAAAATATAATCACTCCCCCGAGCGAGAATCGAACCCACAACCAATCACGTTCACATTCAAATAACCTCTATCTATATATTATATCTTATTTTATAATTAACTACTGGCTTTGCATTTAAAACCGGAAGTGAAGATATATTCCAGTTCATTGCATTTATTTATATGGTCGTTAAATCCATAATATATGACTGTTAACATGTGTTTTTTTTAATGAAACATTCAATTTTAATTGGTTTAGAGATGTTTTTTGCAATTTTTAATCTAACTTACATGAAATTTTATTAAAATATCTTGTAACTATATTAGAATTTTAATAAAAAAAAGGAATAAATTACAAATGCACTAAAAACTAAAAGTGATATTATTACGAATAAATCATAAAATACTTGTCAGATCTTTCAGATATAAATTTAAATAGGACCTCAAAATAAGACATCTAAAGCACTAGCTATGTTATGAAAAATAATCATCGTTAATCCAGTAAAACACAAAAAATACAGTCGAA
This sequence comes from Philaethria dido, assembly GCA_033558755.1. Lineage (NCBI taxonomy): Eukaryota > Metazoa > Arthropoda > Insecta > Lepidoptera > Nymphalidae > Philaethria > Philaethria dido. The sequence goes on along the minus strand of JAKGSA010000993.1, from coordinate 47,806 downwards.
TTGATGGCCATCTCCTTTTTTTGTTACCGAGTCAGGAGCTCCGAGCAATATATAGGACTTACAACCTAAGTGTAGGGTTAAGGGCTCCTTTAAAATTAACATTAACGCTTGCCTTCATTGAATTCTCTCTCTACCTAACCAAATATGAGTTTAATCTTTTAATAAGGTTTTAATCTCTTTTTTTATCCTCACGCTATATCCCGTACATACCAGGGTAGGCAGAGGGAACCTGAGAACCTAGTGTTATGATATTTCGTCGTCGTCAGCCAGAAGACGTCCACTGCTGGACATAGGCCTCCCCCATAGATCGCCATGTAGCACGACTGGATGCCTCCTGCATCCAGCGCTTTCCCGCAATTTGGACTAGGTCGTCGGTCCATCTAGTAGGGGGCCGTCCCACGCTACGCCTTCCGGTTCGTGGTCGCCACTCGAGAACCTTTCTTCCCCATCGGTTGTCGGTTCTACGAGCGATGTGGCCCGCCCATTGCCACTTCAACTTGCATATTTTGAGGATTATGTCGGTGACTTTCGTTCTCCTACGGATTTCCTCATTGCGAATTTTATCACGCAGGGAATAATGAATATTATGATACTTCGTTCTCATAATATTTATTGTTCTTATAAATATGAAATGAAAATACTAACTACTAATAATTATAAATACATAATATTTTCATTTCCTTGAATGGGAATCGAACCTACAACCTGTTGCGTTTACAGTCTACAGGCTTGTGCCTCTGCGCCATTACTGGTTTCATGATTTTATTCATTTCTATATACAGAAGTTATAACAATAGTTTATTCAAAAATTTATATTCATTTATATTTATATAAAGGGGTCAACAAACAAAACCGTCCACGTAATGCATTGCGTTCCGATCCACTGACCGCTGCAGATAAAATAATAACGTTGTGTCATCAACAAATAATTTATGTACGCGTAAAAACGAGTAAAAAACAAGAATTCGTGTAAAAATAACAATTTTATAACAAAAAACTGTTATAATTGCTTATTTATTGGTTTTACTGTTTTGTTTTATTGAATTTCAATTGTTTTCACACTGCGTTCGCCGTGTTTTACTTGGAACTAATGCGTATTGAATCGCGGAGCTCAACGCCGCGTTTTAACTTACTAGAGCTCATAAATGAAAGTAACTTAAGGGAGATTCTCCTTTAGGAAAATTTTTTCGATCGAAGAATATTCGGAATAATGTTACTCCTTAAGGCATTTTATATGAAGGAACATACATACATAGCTGCACGCTGTATCCCTCATATAGCAGGGTAGACAGAGAGAACCTAGTGTTAAGACACTTCGTTCCCCACTTTCCACCGAATTGAGGCATTGCGTGCTGAGTGGGGGAACTCAACGCCGCACTTTGCCTTGTTACCTAACCCAGGAAATGAAAAATTCCATTTCCTGGAGTGGGAATCGAACCCACAACCTGTCGCGTTTACTGTCGCACGCTTGTGCCTCTGCGCCACGACAGGCGTTTCGCGACAGCTTTTTAACTATCAATGTAAAAAGAAAGCAACAAAAAAAGTGAAATCCAAAAGTCTTTTCCATACATTTGACCAATACACTTTAACCCACAAGCTAAGTATGAATAGTCGACCTTAATAAAGGTATAACGAGGTCAACGTACCGATTACAACTTGTTAAGAATTAATTTATACACTTATTCATGCAATTGGTGTGAATCAGTAATCAATAGCTTATTGTGCTGGTATGCGGGATATTGAAAAAAATAGTGACGCGACACTCCACTCTCTGCTTTTTAAACCTATATTTTGCATACAGAGTCTGTCTGTCTGTCGTGGCGCAGAGGTTTAAGAGTGTGACTGTAAACGCGACAGGTTGTGGGTCCGATTCCCATTCCAGGAAAAGTTAGTATATTCATTTTCTGGTTTGATAACAAGGCAAAGCGCGGCATTGAGTTCCGCCACTCAGCACGCAATGCCTTAATTCGGCGGAAAGTGGGGAACGGAATTATTGTAAGAGAACGGAGTGTCTTAACACTAGGTTCTCAGGTTCCCTCTGCCTACCCTGCTATATGCGGGATACAGCGTGAAACTAATATGATACGTCTATATATTATATATCTAAAACACACATGTTCTTTTTTGTTATCTGCTTGATTATTTTTTTGGTGCATATAAGAAATAAATCACAGGAAGTACTAATGAACGAAATATATGTAATATTAATTAAGTTTATAATTTCATTATGTCACTCAAATCTTAGTGATAAAATACTAAATATTATAAGCTAGCAGTGGAGAAACGCCCACGTATCATAATTTCCACCAGATTACCTTTTGTAAATTACAATAAACCATTGACGAATGTATTAGGTGATTAGGGACACTAAAAAAAACAAGGGCGAAAAAAAATTGGGTAGATTGCAAAAAAAAAGCTTAAGTAAAACATGGATGCCAATAAAATACATATTATAAAGAATAAAAAACCCGACCGAAAAGAAAAACAAACCCAACACAGAAAACAGAAAGATTAACTGTCGGGACCCATTTTTTCAACCAATGATACCTTCCCAAGAAGTCTTGTAAACAACGCACGAAAAATATAACCCTTCTTACAGTCGAGTAAAAAAGAAGGTCGCTAGAAACATTTGAGAGTGAGTTTGCAAAAATATAAGCTCAATCAGGGAGTGAGATTGCTACAAAAACAAGTTCAACAATTACTTATATCTTTTTTTTATGGACAACGGATGGCAAACGAGCAGAAGGACCATCTGATGGTAAGTGGTTACCTTCACCCACGGAAATCTACGACACCAGAGATGTTGTAGATGCGTTGCCAACCTAGAGGATACAGATGGATAGGAGGGACAATGTAGCAGTCACACCACATTTTGGGGAAAGGATGGGTGATAAAGGTGAAAATCTTAATATCTTGTACGGTATAAGTCCAAGTTGAACTTATTTATATCGGCTTACCTCTATGTACCGGCTTCCCTAAGTAAACCGGCTTACCTTTATAAAATGTTTACCCTTTGCCACTACTAAATATAGTAAGCTAGTGACAGAATTCTCTTCTCTACACTTTAATGATACCTAAACTCATTATCCTATTAAAAAATTGTAATGATTTATCACTCAATATTACGGTACGTTTTTCTTTATTTTCGTAATATAAAGTTAATTTGGCTAAACAGCTATTTAGATCTACTATTAAATCAAATTAAATTCTCACGAAATTATAATTTTATTAAGATTATTTATAATAATTAATTTGCTTGTTTATGTGTTGATGTTATAATTATTTCCTTTTAAACTTGTTTTCTATATATATACTAGTTACTGAGTGACTGATAGACAACGTACGAAACGAAAATGATCGAATTTGCTATAAATAGAAATTTGGCGTGTAAGCTTTTTGGAGAGTGTAAGGAGCTTCACGCTATCTCCCGCAAATAGAAGGGAGGCACATAGGCAGAGGGAACGTAAAAACCTAGTGTTAAGACACTCCGTTCTCTTAAGATTTCCGTTCCACGCTTTCCGCCGAATTGAAGCATTACATGCTGACAGAACTCAACGCCGCGCATTTCCTTGTTACCAGAGCCAAGAAATGAAAATTCTAAATATGAACGAGCTGAAGCTTTGGCGCTCCATTCAATCTGACTACCCCGCTAGGAATAAAGCGTGAAGCTAAGTAAAGTAAGTAATTATAGATATTTAATATTTACATTCCTTTGAGCGGGAATCGAACCCACAGCCTCTCACGCTTACAGACACACACTTGTGCCTCTGCGCCACAACAGGTATCAAATTAAGTCTTTAATTTAAAAAAAAATATTCCACTCAATGAAGAACGGAGAATTAAATCACTTAGCCAATTAAAAAAAAGCACTAAGCAACTTGTATACAAATAAATAAAATTAGGAAAACACTTGTTAGAAAAAGGCTACACAAAAATATTACCGTTAGACAGCGGGCGTCGAAAGTAAAATTTAAATTGAATTATTATTCGCGACTGAATGTGATTGATCACGAATTACACTGAAGTTTCTAACATCCTGTTATACTTAATATAAAAGCTTTGTATGCTCATTAATACAATTAATATTTTAATGTAAAAAGAAAACCGAATTCTTACAAAATGTATTTAAAAGTTACGTTATTACGAAAAACTCAAAAACTTCTCAGTTTTTACTATGTTTTTTTTGGTGGTAGGAGGTTCGTCCTCCGTCTGGCTCGCGACCACTATCATATCAAAGACGAACCGCCAAATATCTTATGATGTGTTCCGGTTCGATGGCATGTAAGCCAGGCTTTCCTCTTTCCCACCTATCCTTTCCCCAAAATCTGGTAGTTCCGATAGCGGACTACTACATTGTCCTCCCCTTCTATCTGTATCCTCTAGGTTGGCAACGCATCTAGAACATCTCTGGTGTTGTAGATGGTCATGGGCAAAGGTAGCCACTTACCATCAGGTGGTCCTTTTGCTCGTTTGCCATCCGTTATCCATTAAAAAAAAAAAAAAATGTTTGGCTCTATAATAATATAGTGGGACTGGAATTCCAATTTCTGACTCATTAATTTTAGCTTCACGCTTTATCACGCATATAGTGCTAAGACAATTTGTTCTCTGAGGATTTTCACTCGCCACTTTCCGCCGAATTGATAAAGTTAAATTATTTCGAATAACTTAGAAACTGACGAGTAGCACTTGACCTTCACTAATTTTAAATGGGAGTGGAGAATATATCTAATAACTGTCACGTTTGCAGTCGCACGCTTGTGCCTCTGCTCCACGACTGGCTTCACATAAATAAAATAATAAATAATTATATAATAATAATTATTGATATAATAAAATAGACAATAATTTACAGTTATATGATTATAACAACCATGGAATAGATATCGTAAGTTTGCATGTAATATGTTTTTTTTAACTTCACGCTGTAACCCGCATATAGCAGGCAGAGGGAACCAGAGAACCTAGTGTTAAGACACTCCGTTCTCTTTCAAATTCCGTTCCCCACTTTCCGCCGAATTGACGCATTGCGTGTTGAGTGGCGGAACTCAACGCCGCGCTTTGCCTTGTTACCAAACCCAAGAAATTAAAATACTAAATTTTACATTTCCTGGAGTGGGAATCGAACCCACATGTAATATGTTATATGTATTGTCCAATAATAACGAACAGTGACTTATTATTACTTGAACAGCTATATACATTTAATCAGGGTAGACAGAAAGAATCCAATGTCAAAACACACCGTTGCCGACTTTATGGCCGAAATCGAGGCATTGCAGAATGGCTGAATTTAATATCCAGAAAATGAAAATATGAATATTTTAACATTCTCCTTTCCTGGAGTGGGAATCGAACCCAGAACCTAGCACAACTGATCTCTTTATTTAAGCAAAATATTTTCACAGATAAACCCAACAACATAAAAACGAAGTGTGAATTCCATAATTAAATAGTTAAAAAATCTCTAATCAAATGGACCTACGGAATAGGTAGATAGATAGATAGATAGAAAAACTTTATTGCACACTTGAAATTATACATAAAGAAAAAATCTTAAATAATATAACAAATGCACAAAGGCGGCCTTATCACCAAAAGTGATCTCTTCCAGGCAACCTAACTGAAAGGATCTACAGATAAAAGCGGGCATAATGCGGTGCAAAAAATATAACGGATATAACTAAATAAATAAATCAACCTAACATACTGTTAATCCTACATACATACATATATTCCAATATAATAGTAAATATACATGAATGAATACATACATATAATATATACATATCTTACAGTAAAATATAAGTACTTCCTTGTGGAAGTAGTACATACTCGTAGTATTACGTTTTTTCCTTCATTTTTCGCCTGAATTTAATATACTCCTTCCTGAGTCACGTAACTTAACGCCGCTCATCTAACCAGAGCGAGAATAGATCCCACAATCATATTTCCACTAAACCCGGCCTATAAGCTAAATGCAATAAAAATCAAAGAACATGTACTTAGATATATTTCTAAATATACACTCCAGTCGATTAGTAAGTTCATGTGAATGCCATATATGGTGTAACATTTCCTTTTTTATAGATCATAATAAGGATAGATCCATTATACATAACAAGGTATATCAGATATTAAAAAAAAAGAAAAAAACTGGTAAGCAGAAGTGTAAATGTGCTTATGTCTAGACGAGAGATATAAAGTTTTAACGGTTGCAGATTTAAAACTTCTGGGCATCCTGAGTTGTCATTTTTTATGTTAGACATGGCTGTTTAATAATAATGTTTAATAATATTAATCAGAGAGAATCGTGGCGCAGAGGTGCAAGCGTGCTGTAAACGCGACAGGTTGTGGGTTCGATTTCCACTCCGGGATGGATTTTTTCATTTCCTGTGTTTGGTAACAAGGCAAAGCGCAGCTTTGAGTTCCGACACTCAGCACGCAATACGTCAAATTAGCGGAAAGTGGGGAACGGAGTGTCTTAACACCAGGTTCCCTCTGCCTACCTTGCTATATGCGGGATACAGCGTGAAGCTATGTATGTATGTAGTCAGAGAGATCCTAGTGATAAAACACTCCGTTTTTCACTGTCCGATCGATTTCACGATAATGATTATTGCGACAGAACTCTTCATCGTGTTTTGTACCATAACGAACAATTTGAAATCGTAAGTAGCAGCAGCCCCCGTTTTATCCAGCAGTGTAGACAAAGTGAACTTAGTGTCCAGACACTCCGTTTTCCTCTTTTAGCTCGAATTCAAGACATTGCAAGTTGAGTGGCGGAATTCAACGCCGCGCTTTGTATCAGAATGGAGACAGATATTAAAAAAAACTGGTATGCACAAGTGCATACAAGTTTATGTCGAGCTTTAGTTAGTCGAGAGATAAAGTTTTAACTGTTACAGATTTTAAAACTTCTGGGTATCGTGAGTTGTCTTTCTTTATATTAGCCTTTAAGTAAAAATATAAATATGGCCGTTTAGCAGCTGAGTAGGGCTAGTTAGAGAGAGCATAGTGTTTAGACACTACGTTCCCCACTTTCCATTCGAATTCGAGACAGTGCTCTTTGAATGGCGGAGCTCAACGCCGCTGTGTTATCCCAGCTTCTGTTAGGCAAAAAATATGACGCCAGAAACTATGGTCATTAATTGTCCTTTTTTCATATATCGACCTCATGCCTCCTACGTAAGCCACATTAATACATCAGTTTTATTAGCTTGCTCTCTTATTACTCATTCTCTGAATATTTTACTGCTAGAGCTATTACGTTATTTTTTTTAGCTTCACGCTGTATCCCGTATATAGCTGGGTAGGCAGAGGGAACCTAGTGTTAAAACACTCCGTTACTCTTTTACTTTGTAATATCAATTATAATCAAAATAACTAATGTCATGTATAATAAAAATTACATCAAGTAAGAATCGAACCTCATAATATTGTCAGTATATTGTAAGTTATTCCACTTGGTAAATTATTATATATTATTTTTTATTTTAAATTTTTCGTGTCTCTGCTTGGTAAGGCAAAATGCGGCGTTCAGTTCCGCCACAACAAGCAAAATTTCGATTTCAGATGGAGAGTGTAGAAAGGAGTGTCTTAACACTCCTCTCTGATTACCGTGTTAAGCGAGATAAAGCGTGAAATTATTTTATATACAAATTATGTAAACTTGAATTGAGCGACTTACAGCGGCCAATGACCAGAGAATGTTCTTATTATACCAATTTTGGTATGTTGTCGTTATTCTTCGTGGGTGTTAATTACATTTTTTTTGGGTAGCATATCCAAGCTACTTGATAAGATCGAGGATGACATCTGATTAATAAATACAAAAAGAATATTTATATATTTTTTAAATATTTTTAATTAGTTTTAATGGAAACATAATCATATTGATATGTTTGCTTGTCACTCCATATGCCATAAATATTTAATCAGCTTCACGATCTTTCCTTCAAAGCAGGGCCAGGTCAGGAAGTTCTTGGAAGTCTTTCCAAAATCTAGATATTGCATTTTGAGTGGCAGAACTTAATATGATGAAAGATTAAGATGAAGTCCATACATAGCTTCACGCTGTATCCCGCATATAGTAGGGTAGGCAGAAGGAACCTAGAGACCTAGAAACCTAGGAACCCAGAGACCATCGAATTGAGACATTGCGTGCTGAGTGGCGGAACTCAACACCGCGCTTTGCCTTATTACCAAACCCAGGAAATGAAAAATTCCATTTCCTGGAGTGGGAATCGAACGCACAACCTTCCGCGCTTACAGTCGCACACTTGTGTCTCTGCGCCACGACAGGCGTTCATGATCGACATGATCTCAATAAAATAATAATTACAAAGAAAAATGTGACGTCTGTCAAAATTGGTTGTGAGATCTAACTCGAAGAAATGTTTATATTTTAATGATTTTACATTCTCCACTCTGGTAAGATGAAGTGCGTTATTCCCGCCACCAAACACCAAATCTTCGATTTCTGGCGGAATATGGATAAAATATAATAACTGATAATTCTTGGGGCTAGGAACGGCAAAGAAATCAAAATTATAAGTCCGCACATAACTAACTGTACCAGAACAGCAAGAGTATGCGAAAATATGAATGAACGAAACCTAGTGTTAAGAAATAGCGTATCAATAATAATTTTATCGTTTAGCTAAATATTACTAAATACACACATCTTATATTTACATAACTCGTTACACATGGAAACCGGTTAACAACACGCCCAGGTTTATTTAAAACTATTTAAAAATACTGACTGCAAACGCGATTGGTTGTAGGTTCGATTCCCATTCGAGAGAATGCTAAAATTGTCATTTCTCCGCTCTTCTAAGACAAAGCGCGGCGTTCAGTGTCGCTACCTTACTAGTACTGTCTCGATCTCGGGCAGAGAGGTGCCAATGGAGTGCCATAACACTAAGTTTACTCTAACTGCGTTGCTATGCGGGAAGCGTGAAGCTGCTTACGTGCCGGCTTAGTCCTTTGACTAGAACGAAGTGTTAAAACTCACCGTTCTCCACTGTCCATTAAAATATCTATTTTAAATAGTTCTAAATTATATAGAGGTTATTTAGAAGAGAAGGAGATAGAAGGAGTGTCCCAAAACCTAGTGTAGACATTTCAGAGCCCATATTTAAGTACAATAAAACGTCTACGGAAGGAGCTTCATAGGAATGATAGGCAGTGTCAAGACCCTCCGTTCCCCGTTTTCTTTTCGAATTCCAGACAATTATATAATGTCAAATGTAGTCACTTTCTCATATCCATCATATTACCAGTTACAATACATACATACATATATAGCTCTATACTGTACCCCGCCTACACCAGGGTAGGCAGATAACCTAGTATTAAGACACTCCATTCCCCACTTTCCGCCGAATTGAGGCATTGCGTGCTGAGCAGCGAAACTCAACGCCGCGCCTTGTTACCAAACCCACGAAATGAAAAATTCCATTTCCTGAAGTGGGAATCGAACCCACAACCTGTCGCGTTTACAGTCGCACGCTTGTTCCTCTGCGCCACGACAGGCGTTTAGAATACAATTTTTATAAATACAGCTTCATGCTTATTTCTACATAGCCAGAGGGAATCTGGTGTTAAGACACTCCGTTTTCCACTTTCATCTGAATTCAAGACATTGCAAGTCAAGTGACGGAGCTCAACGCCGCGTTTTCTCTCACAATAGCATATGATCATAAATATAAAATAATATATTAAGTTGCATGCATGCATGCGTCACTTTAGAATTAAGCTAATGTACTTCATGTATCATGTTAATACCGACTTTTTGTGCTACTTGTTAACTATATGACAGATTTAGACCAAAGCAATTATCGATACTTTCAATATTTCTTAACCAACTTCAAATAATGGAGGAGGCTATCAATTTGACTGTATTTCTTTATGTGTGTTACCAGTATCTATATATTTATATATGAAACTTGGCACATTTATAGTTTTTATAGCCAATTGCGACTGCAGAATGATAATATCTTTTTAAAATAACACATAAAGTGTATATTAAATTAATAAATACACTCTACCATGGTTTGACATGCATGTTTATATAAAGCGAAATATACGTTGCTAGGCAACGCGCTATCAACGCGTCAACAGAAACTAGTAAGTTTTTATTGGGTGAAACAATTTTGATGAATCTTTTTTTATGTGATAGGTAATGCTAGTGCTTCTGATTTTGTCCCTTAAGTTTAGTTAAGATCTGACGAGTTTTCGAGTTATTCGTAATATTTTTTTTGTGCATTTCATTTGAAATCGGTTTTCTTTTTTGTTATAATCTTTATTATAATATGAATATAGGCTAAAGCTTTTGATAGTTATTTCGATTTTTGCTTTATGTAATGATTTGTATGTATTTATTTTGTCATATTAGAATACGGCCCTAATAAAGGTCATCGTGGCGCAGTGGGACGGCGTCTGAAACTGACGACTGACTCTATTAGTTGCTAGCTGTAAACTATTAGTTGTGGGTTTGATTCCCACTCTCCGCGATACGCTTTCTTATACAAGATCAAAGAAATTAATTAATTATTATTTTATATGCTATGGTAAAACTAAGCACTATGCTGAGTTTCATCAACACGCATATGTTACAATGTAACTATCTCGAATTTGGGTGGAAAGTGAAGAACGAAGTGTCTTAACACTAGGTTCACTAACTACTTTGATATGTAGAAAAAAACATACAGCTGTACCAAAAAACATAAATATAACATGAATTTTAATTAATCTTTTACTTGATTCTTTTAGCTTGAAACTGTCAGCTTACCAGTTCTAAAGAGCATTGGACTTGACCTTCAAAATGATATGGTCGTTCTTTAATGTATTAAATTACATCTTGTTGCTAAAAAGAAATTGTTTTATTCTTTGAAGCCAGTCGTGGCGCAGAGGTACAAGCGTGGGGCTGTAAACGCAACAGGTTGTGGGTTCGATTCCCACTTCATCAAATGAAAATATTAATTGTTTATAATAATCAATATTTAATATTTTCTTTTCCTCGCTCGGTAACAAAGCAAAGCGCGGCGTTAAGTTCCGCTACTCAGCACACAATACCTCAATTCGGCGGAAAGTGGTGATCTTAATGAGAACGGAGTGTCTTAACATTGGATTCTTGATTTCCTCTGCCTAATCTGCTATGTGCGGGATACAGTGAAGTTTGTTGATAGAAAATATTTCATTCTGCACCGTATAAGGTAAAAAAGTAGTAAATATTTTGAACACACAAAGAATTGAATCTGTACCCCATTTACATACATATATACATAGCTTTACGCTGTATCCCGCATATAACAGGGTAGGCAGAGGGCACCTAGTGTTAAGACATTGAGTTCCTTACTTTCCACTGAATTGAGACATTGCGGAACTCAACGCTGCGCTTTACCCAGGAAATGAAATTCCATTTCCTGGAGTGGGAATCGAATCCACAACCTGTCGCGTTTACAGTCACACGCTTGTGCCTCGGCGCCACGACAGGCGTTATTACCCATTTATAAAAGAACAAATTTTGGAAAATTTTGTTGTAACAGTAAAATACCGTATCTTTTGACTATTTTTTTTTATCTGCTTCACAATTTACAAAGATAGTCAAAGAGAATCAACCATTAAGAACCTTCGTTTGCCGCTGTCGACGAATTTGAGACATAAATTAGAATTGCGAATTCTCCCTTTTTAGAAGTCGGTTATAATGTCTATTTCTAAATTAATCTCATAGTTATTATTTTTCAAACAGTTTCCTATATATGACTAGCTGTTCCCCGTGATTTCGCTCGCGTGGTCAATGGCAGTCCATACTACATACAATAGTGTATAGTGCGTATATGTGTTCATTTGAAGGCTTTAGTAAGTTTTTTTTTTAACTTCACGCGGTATCCCGCATATAGCAGTAGTAACCTGAGAATATAGCAGAAGTAGGCAGAGGGAACCTGAGAACTTAGTGTTAAGACACTCCGTTCTCTTTCAACAAATCCGTTCCCCACTTTTCGCTAGATTCAGGCATTGCGTGTCGAGTGGCGGAACTCAACGCCGCGCTAATTAAGTAAATAAATTTCCAATTCATCATCCAATCATGTTTTATACAAAAAGTATCCTATGTCCTTAATACCTCTAAGAAGTTACAAAGTTTCATGATAATCGGTTGAGTAGTTTTGACGTGAAAGAGTAACAAACAAACCTACATTCACATTTATATTCATATATACGATGATTAGAGACGTTAGTTAGTTAATATATTGCCATAACTCATGTTGGTAAGCACATTATTTTTTCTAATACAGTCATTAAGGGCAAACCGAATGAGGTCGAATTGTATGAGAAGATATTTATTTAAGACAAGCTTTTGTTCATGTCTTTACTTGTGTTTGATTTTAATTAAAAAAATATATATACATACATAACTTTACCCTGTATCCCGCATATAGCAGGGTAGGCAGAGGGAACCTAGTGTTAAGACACTCCGTTCCCCACTTTCCGCTGAATGGAGGCATTGCGTGCTGAGTGGCGTAACTCAACGCCGCGCTTTGCCTTGTTGTCAAAATATTAATAATATGACATAGCTCTCTATAATCTATTAGAAGATCTCGGTTTGTCTAGAACTAGTATCAGTTCATTTCTAGCACATATTTCGAAGGCGGCATTAGTAGGACCTTTTCAAATTTGGTTAGGTTGAGAGAGGAACGCGGAGAGCATAGATGAACGTTAATGAGCATTTTAAGAACGCCCCTTAAGCCTACACTTTGTGTCGTAAGTCCCAGGCACTCCCCAAGCTCCTCTTTCTGCAACCCGATTAATCAACACGGTTAATCAATGGATTGCTTAAAAGTTTTTTTTATTTTCACGCTTTGTCCCACATATAGCAGGAAACAGAGAACCTAGTGTCAAGACACTCCGTTCTCAGTCAACAATTCCGTTTCCTACTTTCCACCGGATGAGGCATTGCGTGCTAAGTGGCGGAACTCAACTACCTTGTTTCCAGACCCAGGAAATGAAAATACTAAATATTATTTAGAATTTTATTTCCTGGAGTAGGAATCGAACACACAACCTGTCGCTAAGACAGGCGTTTCTTTTTTTTCATATATATAATTTATTTAAAATTATTATTATAATGATATATTCTATTATATTTATATAGTCATTATAAATAATATGTAAAGCTCGATAGAACAGATTTACAATATTAGAAACGCTTTCAACGCATAACCTTAATAACTAACATTACCTGTTATATGCGTGAAGATATTAGTACAGTTTAGTATAAGAAAATAAAATCTACAATTCTCTTCCCATTAACATGACTACGGTTAAAGAATAATTAATTCCTAACAAATGATTCATTTTATAATATATAAATAACTTAAATTAAAAAAGAACAAAAATAAACTGTTAAATTATTTGTAATGTTTCCTGGGTTTGGTGATAAGGCAAATATATAGATGATGATGATGATGATATATGTCCATGGGCGAAGGTAACCACTTACCATCAGGTGGTACTTCTGCTCGTTTGTCATCCGTTATCCATAAAAAAAAAGAAGAAGACACTCCGTTCTATGCTTTCCGTGCGTTTTAAGGACATTCGTTGTTAAGTATCATCACCACACATTATCTTTCCAAAGCGGGGAATTGAAAAAAATATATATTTTAAGGACTGTCGTGGCGCAGAGGCACAAGCGGGCGACTATAAGCACGACCGGTAGTGTGTTCGATTCCCACTCTAGGAAATGAAGTATTTTCATTTTCTGGGTTTGGTAACAAGGCAAAGAGCGGCGCTCGGATCCGCCAGTCAGCACGCAATGCCTCAATCTGGCGGAAAGTGGCGAACGGAATTGTTGAAAGAGAATGGAGTGTCTTAACACTAGGTTCTTAGATTCCCTCTGCCTACCCTGCTAAATGCGGGAGACAGCGTGAAGTTAAAAAAAAAAAAAAAATATATGTATATTTTAGACATAAACATTCCCCACAGTGGGGATGGAACACAAAGTTATTGGGTAACCAGGGAGACCCTGTACTGCTGTACCACGATGACCACAAAAACCTCATATATAATAAAAATTTGCCACTAAATAATACAATTTTGAAATTTCTATAACATATAGGTAATAAAATAAATGGTAAAAATAAGCTTAAGCCTGATTGCTTCCACGGTTTCCAAGAAGCTTGAGTTCGAATCCCGCTGTGTTTATTAATTTTTATACGTTTTCTAAAAATATTATTCTTATCCTAAGTGCATCGTGGCGCAGAGGTACAAACGTACGACTATAAACGCGACAGGTTGTGGGTTCGATTCTCAATCCAGGAAATGGAATTTTTCATTTCCTGGATTTAGTAACAAGGCAAAGCGCGGCGTTTCCACCATTCAGCACGCAATGCCTCAATTCGGCGGAAAGTGGGAAACGGAGTGTCTTAACACTAGGTTCCCTCTGCCTATCCTGCTATATGCGGGATACAGCGTGAAGCTATGTATGTACAACAAAAAACCGGAGTAAATAGTGGCGTATCACTATTTACTCCGGTTTTTATATAACTATCCATAAATCTTCACATCGATAAAGTAAGAATAATCAAGACTAACCGATAAAACCGATCTAAACCGCCTAAGTCTAGAATTACTATACTGAAAACCGCATCAAAATCGGTTAAGCAAACGCTATATAATCGCGAACAAACATAAATAATTAATATTTTTACAAAAAATAACGGAACACCTTAATTTTTTAGTAGCTTATATATACATAACCTTCTCCAAACTCGTCAAATACTATGCTGAAAACCCCATCATAATCGGTTCACACAGACTATACGAGTATAATCACTCACTAACACAAATAATTTAGATTTTAACAAAAAGTACCTAAATTATCGTTTTTTAGTCAGTTATTATAACTAAAACTTTCTCAAAACTTGGCAATATGCTGAAAACCGCATCAAATTCGGTTCAGCCACGCCCGAGATATTTGCACACAAACATACATACATAAACTCTTTTCGAACACGTAAAAGCTAGAATATAACATTTTCATAGTTATTTCTATGCATTTTTAATGTCGAACAAAATGCTCACGTACTCTATAATGTCTTTGACCACAATAAAAAATACTCAGGCGGCAGACGGTCCTGCGATATAAATTAACTATCTTTTTTTTCTATTACCACGGTAATCAATTCTTAAGATCGTTCAGTATGCAAGGTGTATCTATATATAAATACGTGAAGCAAAAACTTTGGAACCCTTTTTACGAAAATCACGCGGACGGAGGAGCATGAAACTTGGGACACTTATAGTTTATATAGAGAAGGAGTGCAGAATGCTAATATTTTTTTAAATAAATATATAAATACGTGAAGCAAAAACTTTGGAACCCTTTTTACGAAAATCACGCGGACGGAGGAGCATGAAACTTGGGACACTTATAGTTTATATAGAGAAGGACTGCAGAATGCTTAAATGATGCATAAAAAGTATATTAAATTGATATAATAAATGTTACAAACACTACCGTGGCTTGACATCCATGTTTATATAAAGTGACATATACGTCACTACGCAATGCGTTATTAACGCATTTACGGGACACTAGTTTCTATTAAATTAAAACTCTATTTTTAAATAAAAAAATATATACATATATATTATTTCTCTCTCTTCTTTTAGAAAAGGACGGAGTGTCTTAACACTAGGTTTACTCTGATTATTTTTGGTATGCGGGATGAAACGTGAAGCTTTTTCTTTTGTTATTATTAACTCGATTATATTTTTTTTTATGTTATAATAACTTTTTACTGTATGAACTAATATTGATGATTCTTTTTTTATTTGATAGCTAGTACTTCTAATGTGATCCTATTTAAATTAAAATAAGATCTGATCATTAGTTTTTGAGTAATTCGTAATACTGTTACTGTTTAATAGTTTATTTAAAGTTGTTTTTCTTTTATGTTAAATTATTATTTATTTTGTTTATTAAAATTAAATAAAATATATCTCAATACGAATTCAGATTTATTTCAAAACATCGAACTTAAACTTTTAGAAACAATTAAATAAAAAGATCAAAAGACAAAAGAGATTTAAAAGCGCAACCAAAAAAGTTCAAAAACACAATATTTGCCTAAGAAAATCATATATTCATACATATATAAAAAAAAATTAACTTACTCAACTATCCAACACAAAACACAACACTATGGCCAATAGCAGTTAGGAGTAATACGTAACGCAAGCGTTCGGCACGGTGGCGCGGTTGCGACTGGACCCGAGCGGTTCTTGATTCTAACTATTATACGATGCAGTTTCCACCGTCTTTCACTAGTGTAGTCACTTTCTGTTAATGAGAGTAAACAACCGTTTTCTATATTTCGCGATATATTGGATTTAAAGAATCGATTTAAAGATTGAACAACACATACATACATACATACATAGCTTCACTGTATCCCGCATATAGAGTAGGCAGAGGGAACTTCCAAGACCTAGTGTTAAGACACTCCAGCCCCACTTTCCTGAAATGAGGCATTGCGCTGAGTGGCGGAACTAACGCCGCGCTTTGCATTGTTGCCAAAACGCAGGAAATGAAAAATATTTCCTGGAGGGAATCGAACTCACAACCCGTCGCGTTTACAGTCGTACGCTTGTGCTCTGCGCCACGGTGCGCTACTAACATAAGAGGAAGGAGGATTTTCACTAGAGCTTATTTTTTAGCTTTATCCCGCACATAGCAGGTTAAACAGAGGGAACGTCAGAACCTAGTGCTAAGACACTGTTTTATTAAGATTTCCGTTCCCCCACTTTCAGTCGAATTCGATGCGTTGTTGAGGGTGGAACTTCTGACGCCGCGCGTTATGTTACAGAAGGGCGAAACGAAAATGAAACGAAATGGGGGAATTGAACCTCCAATCAATCGCATTTACAGACTGAAGCTGTCCCAATTACGCCACGATGACCTTCACGATATATATTATATATCATTGAAGATATGTAGTGTTAAGATAATCTGCTCTCTTTAACATTTCCGTCTCCTGTTTCCGTCGCGCTTTTTTGCGCAAGCTGAGTGGCGGAACACAACGCAGCGCTTTGCCTTGTTAACAGAGCGAAACGAAACATTAAATATAACTTAATATTTTCATTTCCTGAGGTGGATTCGAACTCACAACCTGTCGCGTTGATAATCGCACGCTTGTGCCTCTGCGCCACGACATACCTCTATGGTAAAAATTTCCAATAATAAAATTCTATAAACACAAAGATAAACAATCTTTTATCAATGCACTCGTACAACAAGCCGTGTAGAGATTAAATGTGGTTAGTAAATCGAGACGTTTTACATTTCTTTGTTAAAAGAGAGAGTTTCTTCAACCTAAATACCTTCACAATTTGATGTCCTTACGCAACTCATCCTCAATTTAAATTATTATTATTTTTATAAAATCTTTAATTTCAATACGAACGGTTGTTCGCATAAAAATAAATTATGTAATTAAAAATTGTTTATCAGGTCAAAATCAAAAGATCATTAAAAAGAATATAAACGGGAGAAAGAAAGAGAGAGGTGAGAGAGAAAAAACAGTACATACATAGTTACATAGGTTCACGCTGTATCCCCGCATATAGTAGCAGGGTAAGCAGAGGGAACCTAGTGTTAAGAGATTCCTGTTCCCCCACTTTCCACCGAATTGCGGCATTGCGCTGAGTTTTGAACCCACCGCTGCGCTTTGCCTTGTTACAAACCCAGGAAATGAAAATCGGCTTCCTGAGTGGGAATCAAACCCACAACCTGTCGCGTTTACAGTCGCACGCTTGTTCCTCTTATTTAATAAATATTGCTAAATATTTCTAATGTAGATATAAACCATGATTATTTAATACGGTATGACTTGTATTTCCTCTTCAAGCTTAACATAGACTTCACTGAGCACTAGATCAACTGGAAAATCAGTCATTAGGAGTCGATAACTATCTTAGTATATTCGATGAGTCCCATTATGATAAAGATCAAGTTTAAATCTAACAAGACACTAATGTTTGGTAATAAATATACATGTTTTCAACTTCACGCTGTATCCCGCATATAGCGGGGTAGGCAGTGGAAACCAGAGAAACTAGTGTTAAGATACTCCATTCTCTTTCAACAATTCCGTTCCCCACCTTCCGCCGAATTGAGGCATTGCGTGTTGAGTCGCGGAACTCAACGCCGCGCTTTGCCTTGTTACCAAACCCAAGAAATGAAAATACTAAATGTTGCATTTCCTGGAGCGGGAATCGAACTCACAACCTGTCGCGCTTACAGTCGCACGCTTGTGCCCCTCCGCCACGATAGGCGCTATAAGTTATTTATTAATAAATTATTTGTTGAACACAATATAAAACAGCAAAAAAGCCATCGTGATGCAGTGGGACAGTGTACGACTGTAAACGTGATCTGTCACGAATTCGATTCCCAGTCGGAGAATATATTCTCGCGAAACTGCATTTTTGTTACATGTTTGACCATTTTTTTTATTTTTTTTTTCTTATCTTCACGCTGTATCTCGCAAAATGCAGGGTAGGCAGAGGGAACCAGAGAACCTAGTGTTAAGACACTCCATTCTCTTTCAACAATTCCGTTACCTACTTTCCGCCGAATTGAGGCATTGCGTGTTGAGTCGCGGAACTCAACGCCGCACTTTGCCTTGTTACCAAACCCAGGACATGACAATACTAAACTTTACATTTCCTGGAGCGGGAATCGAACCCACAACCTGTCGCGTTTGTAATCGCATGCTTGTGCCTCTGTGCCACGACAGGCATCGTTTTTCGACAGTTTTTTTTAAATTGTATATTAGAAACATATTAAAAATGTCAGTATTGTCAGTCTTAGTTGTATATTATATAGAAATTATAAATTTCCAATCAAATTTTACAATATTAAACTAATCTTGTATCTAAATTGTAAGCACATCTTGTCAGTACATATATCATTAACTAACTTCACTAAAACTTAAGACCCTTCAGACGGGTGTACATTTAAAATAATATTCAAAATTTAAGATATTTTTATAAAAAAAATAATAAATTAGGGCCATTGTAGCGCAGTGGGACAGCGTCTGTAAGCGCGATCGGTTATGGGTTCGATACCCACTCGGCGAAATGATTATATTTATATTATTTGATTTCTTCCGTCCTAATAAGACAAAGCGCGGCGTCGAATTACACCAATAAACATAACGTTTGGAATTTAGAAAGCGGAGAGCGGAGTGTTTTGACACTAGGTTCTCTCTAACTACTCCTGTGAGGGGACGGGGTTAGAATACAACTCCCCCCGCCGTTGGGTAGTGTCCCGTAAGAGGCGGGTATCCCAGTAGTTTGGTGGTAGGAGGTTCGTCCTCCGTCTGGCTCGCGACCACTATCATGTAATTTAAGGAATAGACCGCCAAATATCTTATGATGTTCCAGTACCGATGGCATCAAGCCAGGTTTTCCCCTTTCTCACCCCTCTTTCCCAAAACGTGTCGGTTTCGATGGCTGACTCCTGTTGTCTCCTTCCATTTATAACGTCTAGGTAGGCAACGCATTTACAACATCTGGTGTTTGTAGATGTCTATGGGCGAAAGAGTAACCACTTACCATCAAGTGGTCCTTCTGCTCGTTTAAAGCGTTGTCATAAAAAAAGCTACCCTGCTATGCGGATAAAGTGAAGCTTTTTTATACTGTATGTGTATATATCATTTAAAGCTCCTCTGTAACTCCCACTGAGCAAGGACAGATCAAGGAACCAGTTGAAATAACTGGGCGTATAAAATTTTTTGGCATATAAATTGCGCGGAGGGAACTGCTCAATCCTGAGAAAAATGAAAGGTATTTTGAAGAAATTAAGGTAGATGTAAAAGGTGTAGAGTTCGAAGATCTTGTTGAAAACAAATTAACGTATTGCTAGGCACTTGTCGTTATATTATGGTAAAATTACACAATATGTTATAAAAAATTGTAGCGTAAATATTCGAAATCCGTTCAGTAGTTTGTACGTGAAGGATGATGAACATTCATCCATTTGTTTTTTTTTTTTTTTTTTTTTATGGATAACTGATGGCAAACAGAGCAGAAGCCACCTGATGGTAAGTGGTTACCTTCGCCCATGAACATCTACAACACAGGAGGCGTTGCTTAGGTGCGTTCCCTTAACCTAGAGGATACAGATGGAAGGGGAGGACAATGTAGTAGTCCGCTATCGGAACCACCATTTTTTGGGGAAAATATGGGTGGGAAAACCTGGCCTGTCGAACCGAACACATCATATAACCACTGTAAAGACCCCCACCTGGCTGAAATATCATGCAATAACTCTTGCATTTATATTATTATTATAATTAGTAGGGAGTTTTTACAAGTGTCGCTTCAATCTGGTATGACAAAAAAGCATCAGGAACTCTTATATTCTATTATTAACACAAAGAGCGGCGTTGAGTTCATACAACATATAATGACTCATAAAGGGACGAGAAAGAAAGCGGAATACGTACCTATCCGTATACATGAGAAAAAAGTATAAAACAAAGAAACATATATATACATGGCCCATATATCACAATATATTGTCCATATTCATCCAGATTAACTAAAGTCAGTCGAACGGTTTTTGCAAGTTTAATTGAATTTGAAACAGTAATGCCATACCCCGGTATACCATACAAGTTAGCTTGTGTGGTTTTAGTTCATTTCAAGTGTTATCAGTAACCGCGCTAAGCAAATGTTTGTGTGTATTCATGCGGAAATCGCTCTAATTTCCTTATGTGTTATGGCTAAAAAATCGCGGGTTTTCTTGAAATCTTTATGTAATTTTTAATTCAAAGTAGGGGAACGGAGTTAAAAGAGAACGGAGTGTCTTAGCACTTGGTTATCAAAGGTTTTATTTTTTTATAGCGTACGGCTCTATCCCGCATGGTAGGGTAGGCAGGAGGAATCTGAGAACCTAGTGTTAGACCTCCGTTCCCCCATATTCCACAGGAGTGAGGCATTGCGTGTTCGGAGGTGGCGGGAACTCAACGCCGCGCTTCGTGTTACCAACCCAGGAAAAGAAAATACTAACATTTTCTGGAGTGGGAATCGAACCCACAATCTGTCGCGTTTACAGTCGCACGCTTGTACCTGCGCCACGACAGGCGTTATGTAGCGTTGTTGTATGTGATGCAATGTACGTGAAGCAAAAACTGGATCCCTTTTTCCGAAAATTACGCGGATGGAGGAGCATGAAACTTTGCACACTTATAGTTTATATAGCGGAGAAGTGCAGAATATTATTATTATTTTTTTAATAATACATAAAAAGTATATTAATTTAATAAATTAAATGGTTTGACATGCATGTTTATAAAAAATGACATATACGTTGCTAGGCATCGCGTTGTTAACGCGTCAACGGGGACACTAAGAAACATAAATTTCCTAAATTCTTTTAGTTTAGTTGGTCATAAGATTTTCAGTTTTTCATTTTTATATGTATATTCTAAATGAGGCGTTTCATTTCTGAAAGTTAATAGAGGCACATATACGAGGTGTGTTCAAAAAGTAAGGTGACTGTGAAATTTGGCGGGCAACGTACTTTCGATTATCGATTTTTTTATTTTGTTATGTTGGTACACTCTTCCCGAACATCTGTACCAAGTTTCAAGTGTATAGCATTTTTTGTTTGGTTGGGAGAGGCGTAAAGGTTATAAGTGTTTTGCGTGCTCGGCGATTTCTTGCTATCGAAAAATATGGATCAAAGGATTTGCATCAAATTTTGTGTAAAAAATAAAATAAAGTGCTCCGAAACACTTAAAATGTTGACAGTGGCATACGGTGAAACTGTTCTGAGTAAAAAAAATGTTTACAAGTGGTACAAACTCTTCCAAGATGGCCGGGAAGATGCCAATGACGAGCCTCGCTCTGGACGCCCAAGCACGTCAACAACTGATGAAAACGTTCAAGCAGTGAAGAAAATTGTTCTGGAAAATCGTCGAATCACTATCAGAGAAGTTGCTGAGGATGTTGGTATATCGCTTGGCTCGTGCCATGAAATTTTTTCTAACGTTTTGGGCATGAGACGTGTGTCAGCGAAGTTTGTTCCGAAATTGCTCATCATTCATCTTTGCTGGTGAGAGATTTTTTGGCCAAAAACAACACCACAATCATGCCTCAGCCACCATATTCACCGGATTTGGCCCCATGTGACTTTTTCTTGTTCCCAAAACTAAAGAGACCTATGAAAGGACGGAGATTTGCAACGATTGAAGAGATAAAGACTGCATCGCTGGAAGAGCTCAAGGCTATACCGAAAAGTGCTTATGAGAAGTGCTTTGACGATTGGAAAAACCGTTGGCATAAGTGTATTGTATCTGAGGGGGATTACTTTGAAGGGGACAACATAAATATTGATAAATAAATAAATATTTTTTCTTAAAAATACAAAGTCACCTTACTTTTTGAACACACCTCGTATATTCTTATAAATGTTTTATTAAACTCGATATTCAACTAAACATGTCTTAAAATAGAAAGTACCTAATCAAATATAATGTATATGATGCGTTGGAAACAAATAGATATTGGGAATATTCAGGCGCAAACTTAAAACGAATAAAATATTTATGAAAAAATGCAGCTTTACTGTTTTAAAGTCAAAGTTAAGTAATTTTATTAAAAATAAGAAGTTAATTTTTTTTACTTATTTTCAATAACGCGATCTTTATTATATCTCTATTAAACATATAGATCTATATTAAACAGAACGCGGAACAGTCCTAACAGAATTCTGAAAATGAGTATATTGATTTTTTTAATATTAGTTTTTAAGCCTATTGTTACTAACAACTGACTGTAACTGTCTTAATAAATAAATAATAAATAAAATAAATAAATAAATAAATAACTTTCTGTAAAAATGTCTGGTATCATTCTCTAAAGCCTGTTGTGGCGCAGAGGCACGCTGACTATAGAGACTGTAAACGCGACAGGTTGTGGGTTCGATTCCCACTCCAGGGAATGTAAAATTTGGTATTTTCATTTGTTGGGTGTGGTAACAAGGCAAAGCGCGGCGTTAAGTTCCGCCACTCAACACGCAATGCCTGAATTCGGCGGAAAGTGGGGAACGGAAATGTTGAAAGAGAATGGAGTGTCTTAACACTGGGTTCTCTGGCTCCCTTTGCCTACCCCGCTATATGCGGGATACAGCGTGAAGTTAAAAAAAAATCATTCTCTAATATATATTTATATCAATCAAAGTAAATACATTTTCAGACTAAACATTACTTATATTACAAATTAATTTCATAATTTCATCAACACTGATAACAATTTCGTCATCTCAACAAATATTAATTAAAGATAAGTAACTCAACTGGAATAGTGCAAATACAAATATTTGTTATTATTTAATAATATAGTATTATGTTTGACATTGACGTGGAATCAGACGGATTAAGGCTGAAAAGCTGTACATCTGAAGTTCAAATTTTAGCTACAAGGTAATTGACCTGCCGTACTGAAGCTTGAAAGACAATTGGCAGTTTTTTTACCGATTTCAAATAAAGAGGAAGTTGAAAATTCGACTATATTGTGTTTTGTTTTATGTGCGGTAACACCGCATAATTTTTTATTGAATGAATGAATTATTGAATTATTAATTATTGAATGAAATTTTTGATGATACTTTTTTTAATATTCTTATGTGATGTCATTTAAATTTATTTATTTATTTATCCTTTATTCCACACAATATTTTATATAAATGCACAAAAGGCGGACTTAACGCTAAAAAGCATTCTCTACAAGCCAACCTTGTCATATGGGAAATGATTGAGCAGGTGCTTAAGGACAAAAATAATTGAATATCTAGAATAAATATACATATAAAAATACTATATAAATACAATACAATACTATAAAAATAAAAACAATATACTAAAATAAATTGCATAAATTTAGCTAAGATGTGACAAGTAGTTTTTCAGCTATTCGTTGTCGCTTCGTTCGAAGTTGTTTCATTCGTTTGAAATCCCATTTTTTATTGTGGAAATCTTAATTATTTCATTTTAAATATAATAAAGGGCTTTACTTCCACACAAGCTCAAAGGTAAGGAACCTGATAACCTAGTTAAGGCACTCCGTTCTCTTAAGATTCTCGTTTCCCACAAGTAGTTAGGAATTTTACGTAATAATGTCCTTCATGGCACAAATTAATATATTATTTACATTAGACGCCTGTCGTGGCGCAGAGGCACAAAATTTAGTATTTTCATTTCTTGGGTTTGGTAACAAGGCAAAGCGCGGCGTTGAGCTCCGCCACTCAACACGCAATGCCTCAATTTGGCGGAAAGTGGGGAACGGAATTGTTCAAAGAGAACGGAGTGTCTTAA
This sequence comes from Philaethria dido, assembly GCA_033558755.1. Lineage (NCBI taxonomy): Eukaryota > Metazoa > Arthropoda > Insecta > Lepidoptera > Nymphalidae > Philaethria > Philaethria dido. The sequence continues at coordinate 23,414 of JAKGSA010000993.1, read as the reverse complement.
CACTAGGTTCTCTGGTTCCCTCTGCCTACCCTGCTATGTGTGGGATACAGCGTGAAGTTAAAAAAAAATACATTAGAAATAAATAAAACCAGTACAATAAAAAAATTATTATTTTAATTAAAAACGTAATATATGAAAAGAGAAGATACTCCTTATTTACAAATTTTTTGTGTAATACAAAATACCCTTTAAACGATTCACACATAGAGCATTAATATAAAAAAGTGCTGTGGGTATTTATGTATTTATATATCTATTAAAAAAAAACCTATAAAAACTATATTTCCGGCGCATTTATTATACAGTTCCTTTCTGCTTTCTTTGTCAGTTTTTTCTTTCCATATTGATGATAGCAACCCGTTATACGTATATGAGTCATTTATACACAAAAATATATAATTAAATAATGAAGAGTTGCTAAATTGGTAACACACTCAGAGTTATCAATTTGTGTTTAACTTTCATTAAATGCTAATTGATTGCTGTGATAGCTCCTATAAAAGTAAATTTAAGTAGAAAGTATTCTTCTTTTGAAAGTATTCTTCTTTTGAAAGTATTCTTCTTTAAAAATATTATTCTTTTGAGTATTTAAAAATTTCAATTTTAACGATTTAACCGACTTTGAAAAAGGAAGGAGGTTCTTTATACTTTTATATTTAGTTACTAATGTAGTCCCATTTATATTTCTTTAAGACCTGACAAGTAGTTTTTGAGTTGCACGCAACAATTTTACTTTTCAGTACATTTCATTTGAAGTCATTCTTTTATTCTGATCTAATAAATCTAATCTCTTTTAAACTGCTCTTGAATCCTCATTCTTCTTCACGTTCCCATATATTTCTTCTTCAGTCTTTCCTTTAGTCTCTCTCAAAAAGAACATCACGAAGAATATAGCCCCAAAATTAACGCTTCCATATAAAATGTATGGGGCAAATTCTCCAAAAGCGTTTGCTGTCGCTATATAAGTACTTTGGGTTAGGAAAGTCAAAAACCATGCGTATGTTACTACAACGCCCATCACTTTGGCTCTGATCTAAAAAATAAAAATAATAATATTACTAATAATAAATTTCCCCGTTGACGCGTTAACAACGCGTTGCCTAGCAACGTATATGTCACTAATTAAGTGATTTCAAGCCATGTGTGATATTTTTATGCATTCTATTAAAAAATCATTCTGCACTCCTTCGCCATGTATCAAAGTTTTTGCTTCACGTATTAATATATAGATAATTTTTAAAAATAAAATAATAATTTATTATAAGGTTTGTTGCTATCATGACGTGGTGGACGGTGACTGTAAACGCCATTGATTGTGGGTTCGTTTCCCGAGGTGGAGGACGGTAGAAAAAACGCGTCGTTGAGTTCTGCCACTCAACACACGTGTATCGAATTTAGGCGGAAATCGGAGTATCTTGTTACTAGATTTTCTCTACCAACATTGTTTTCTCTACCTACATAGGAAAAAACGTGCAGCTAAATAATTTTATGATTGGTAAACACCTGTCGTGGCGCAGACGCACAAGCGTGCGACTGTAAACGCGACAGGTTGTGGGTTCGATTCCGATTCCCGGAAATGAAATTTTTCATTTCCTGGGTTTGGTAACGAGGCAAAACGCGGCGTTGAGTTCCGCCAATCAGCACGCAATGCCTCAATTCGGCGGAAAGTGGGGAACGGAGTGTCTTAACACTAGGTTCCCTTTACCTATCCTGCTATATGTGGTATACAGCGTGAAGCTATGTATGTCTCTTTAGTAATAAATAGTGGAGAATGGAATATTTTAGCCTGGTTTCACTCTGTCCACCGTGCTATGCGACATGAACCATTAAAATGTGTTTTTCTTTAGATGAGTCTTTTAATTTTATGAATAGTATGTTCCAATATACTTACTTGAAAATTAAACATTTCTGTCATAACAATAAAGGATAAGGGTGACACACCACCGCTGCACATTGCTACGGCCACTATGAGAGCTACTAGAGGCATCCACGCTGGCACATTTCCGTAATTAATTTGTACTATTATCATAATTGCTAAAGAGAACATCGCCAACGCGGTGAGTAAGTATGCTATGATTAGAAGAGGCTGAAAAAATAATATAAAAAAAAAAATATATATATATATTTTTTTAACTCCACGCTGTATCCCGCATATAGCAGGGCAGGCAGAGGGAACCTGAGATCATAGTGTTAAGACACTCCGTTCTCTTTTAACAATCCCGTTCCCTACTTTACACCGGATTGAGGCAATGCGTTCTGAGTGGCGGAACTCAATGCCGCGCTTTGCCTTGTTACCAAACCCGGAAAATGAAAATAATTCATTTCCTGGAGTGGGAATCAAACCCACAACCTGTCGCGTTTACAGTCGCACGGTTGTGCCTCTGCGTCACGACAGGCGTTATACAATTTATAATTGTAATTAAATAGAGAAAACTTTTTTTGTTTTTTTTTTTAAAACTTCATGCTGCTTATAATGTTTTAATTTCCTAGAGTCGTGGCACAGAGACAAAAGCGTGGAACTGCAAAAGCGACAGATTGTGGGTTCGATTTCCACACCAGGGAATGAAAATATTATATATTTATAATAATGAATGTTTAATGATTTTATTTCCTCGCTCTGGTAACAAGCTAAAGCGTGGTGTTGAATTCCCACCACTCAATACGCTATATTTCAAATTCCGACAGAAAGTGGGGAACAGATATAATAACAGAACAGAGTTTCTTGACACTTCTTAGGTTCCCCCTGCATACCCTGCTACGTATGGAATACAGTAAGAAACTAAAAAAAAATCTTATAAATATATTACATAAGCGATTTTCCTCACCTTTCTCCCAAACCTCTCAACACAAGAAGCCAAGCCAAGTGAAGCTATTATCATCACTATAGGAAAGCTGAGTGACTGGAACTCAGGACTGATGTCGAATTCAATATCAGTGGACGCCAGCATTTTTGACGCAAAAGTCACAATAACAAATGCACCATTGACCTCGTAGAATGTAAATACTAACATTATGAGGATGAAGCCACGACGCCAGGAATTGTTTTTTACTAAAAAATAATAAAGGAGAGAAAGGCCAGATAAAAATTTTTAGGAAACGAATAAAAATTTGAAGCAATGAGTCATAAGTGTGTGATTAACACTTTGAAACTAGGCCTGTCGTGGTGCAGAGGCACAAGCACGCGACTGTAAACACGATAGGTTGTGGGTTCGGTTCTCACTCCAGGAAATGGAATTTTTCATTTCCTGGGCTTGGTAACAAATGCAAATTGAAAATATGTAATTACGTACTCATCCATTTTAACTTACATATGTTAATAAAGGTAATATTTGGCAAAGATTTAAAGCGTATTTCTTCTTTAACCATACTGTCAACAATTTTCTGCACTAACACGTTATCTTTGTCCAGTCCTCGCAAAAATGCCACCGTTTCTTTTGCTTCCTGAGAAATAATCAATTATGTATTTTCATGGTTTGAATATCTCTATCATCTTCAACATGAGGCTAGTCTGGTGGAATGGGACAGCCTTTGTGGGGGCGATTAGTAGTGAGTTCGATTCTAGTAAGGATAATAATATTCAGATGAATGATTATATGAGAATTATTGCTATTTCCTTCGTAACGCCGTCGTGGCGCAGAGGCACAAGCGTGCGACTGTAAACGTGACAGGTTGTGGGTTCGATTCCCACTCCAGGAAATGGAATTTTTCATTTCCTGGTTTTGGTAATAAAGCAAAGTGTGGCGTTGAGTTCCGCCACTCAGCACGCAATACCTCAATTCGGCGGAAAGTGGGGAACGGAATGTCTTAACACTAGGTTCCCTCTGCCTTCCCTGCTATATGCGGGATACAGCGTGAAGCTATGTAAGTATGTTTGTATTGCTATTTCTTTACTCTAATAAGACAAAGCGCAGCGTTAACTTTCTCCACTCAACACTAAATATCTCGAATTCGGGTGAAAAGTGGAGGATGGAGTGTTTTGACGTTAGTTTCTCTCCGACCACCCTGTTATGCGTGCTATGTTTTAAAGTGTGAATGAATGAGTGAAGCAGAAAAAAAAAATTATATGATTTTTTATCTGTCTATATATAATTCAGAAAACCAATAACTATTCTGATTTGATCTTATTTGACTGTTCACAATGATCATCAGTTCAAATTCTATTCAGGCCTATATTTACACTACTTCTGCTGATATTTTGCCAGAATGATTACATAAATTCTTTGGTTTCCGCCGATAAGGCTTAATCTCTAGATTAGTACCAAATTAAATAAGAATGAATATTAAACTCACATCAATTTTATCTTGTTTCACCAAAAAAGCAGGAGATTCGGGAGCCTTAATAAACGCAAGAATCGTCATTATTGGTACAATTGTAACTATTATAATGACTGTTTTATATTCCAGATACGCTCCAATGACATACATTAGAAAAATTCCAGTAGTATGCATGAGAATTGGAAAAGTACCCAAGATTCCAGTTAAATCTTCTTGGCTTATTTCTTTCACGTACATGGGTATAATATTAAAGCAGCCTCCCGCTCCCGCACCAGCAATCACTCTAGCCACAATGAGAAGAGTGGCTGAAGAGTGAAAGAGACGGATTATCCATGAAATCTGTGGAAAAGATGAATTAAGGTGAAAAAGAAGAAAAAAGAGAAGATTACGTTCTATCATTATTATATTTATCTGTTACAGATGAATTACTTAAAAATTTATATTTATTTTTAAATAAAAAAAGCATAATACATTTATTTTTGTACTAATGATATAATCTTATTGTATACGTATATGTATCATTTCAATAGTTGTAACTACGTTAGTCTGTACAACTTAAAACAGCATTTTAATTCGATTTCCGTTATTCGATTTTGGAAAATCCTGTTTTAATGCTCTTCAAAGAGCCTATGTGCTAAATTTCATCTTTTTACGGCCATTAATTTCAGTCGTTCATTTCATTTAGTACCACAATAGTTTTATATGTATATACCTAGTTTACAAACAGATTTCCACTCACCCCTTCCAAAAAAGCAATAATAATAACACAAATCTTCCTTCCATACCGATCAGCAAGGTACGAGTAAGTAATAACTCCGAAAGTGGCTGTCATGCTCAGAACACTTGCTGTCCATGATAGTTCTCCATCAGACATAGGATACCCTACTGGTGAAGCTTCGGATTGAAGCAATGAAGTAATGGGTGAAATCCATCCGCTCTCCATGCCGTAGACCAGGAGGGTACAGTTGGCTTGAAAAAAAAGAAAAAATAAGCAAACGGGGGTGAATAAATTGACAACTCAAGAATACATATTTTATGGACAAGCGTTTTAATATGATATCGTAATTCGCATTTTCAAGTTCAAGGTTTATCTGTTAATTCTAATTTTATGAACGCCTGTCGTGGCGCGAGTCGAAAGCGTGCAACCTGTAAGCGCGACAGGCTGTGGGTTCGATTCCCACTCAGGAAATGAGTATTTTCATTTCTGGGTTCAGTGTAAAGGCAAAGCGCGGCGTTGGGTCCGCCACTCAACACGCAATGCCTCAATTCGGGGTGGAAAAGTGGGAACGGAGCACTAGGTTCCTCACATGTACCTTACATGCAGGGTAAAGCGTGAGGCAGTTTTCTTTCTTTTACGTATGACAGATATTTTACACACAAAATGGAAGCACACATACGGTTGTATGTGTGCTTTCATTATTTTATCTCATAAATTATGCAAAGCAAAAATATCATTGTAAAGAAAAAGATCTTTTGTGTAAATTAGATGATATAATATTAAAAAATCAATACACAGTTCAAGAGTGATAAATTGAAACACACACATACAACTTTCCACATTACTAAATTAAACTTTATTTGTATGATATATGTATATATACGCATACATGATATTATAACACGTGTGTTGATAACTACATATATCAATTACATCCTTTAAGTCCTCTTTGAAAAAACATTTAATTAAGGAATTGGAGCAGTGCTTATCATTGAAGTAGCATTATTACGCTCATATCATATTTGTTGTATTTATATATATATATATATATATATATATATATATATATATATATATATAATTTAAATGGGCAGGACATCTTATTAGAAGTAAAATGAGACAAATGGGCTTAAAACAGGTGTTAGAATGGTACCCTAGAGAGGGAAAGAAAGAGAGAAGACCACAGAAAGATGGGAGGATGACATTACAAAGCGGCCCGCAGGCTGCTGTGGATGAGGAAAACCACGATCGGGTCTTGTGGAAAGGTTTGGGGAGGCCTATGCTAAAAGACAAAACAATCTTTACCGGTGTCAAAATTTAAAACTATATATATATTGTATATAATTTTAGATTGTTAATAAAAGGCTTCACTATATTATATATATATATATATATATATATATATATATAACTATATATATATATATATATATATATATATATATATTTATGTTTGTATATATTTTAACTAGATTAGATGTTTGTCTTAATTGTTTATTGTACGGACTGTCATCTCGCTATATTTTTCTTTCATCTACGGGTTGGCTGGAAGATATCCCTTATAGAGATAAGTCCACCGTTGCTAATTACTACTCTGTTTGTAATTTAAAAGTGCAATAAAGAATATTATATATATTACTATTAATACTTTGTATTAAAATTCTACCCATTCATATGTAATATAAAGAAAACAGCCTCACGCTTTTTTTCCCTATAGCAGGGTAGTCAGAGTAAGCCTAGATTCTAGACACTGACTCTGTCGCTTTCAGCTCAATTCGACATATTACGAGTGAATGGGAATCGAACCCATAACCTATTACGTCGTTTTCTTGCAAACTTGCAATTTAAGCTCCACACGTTCCTGGTGACCTGTTTTTTTAGGTGTCATACTTGTTTTTGCAAAATCACTCCTAATTTTTTCAGATAATTTACTGTGATTTACAAATGGTAAGCCGGTGGGAACCGTGTTATATGGACGCTTCGCTACTGGTATCTTAAAATTATTTCTCTAGGTTTTTTATGATTATTCTTTATTATGAGGACAATTCCCATTCGGGATAATTATTATAATTAAAATATTTTCATGTTTCCGCTCTGGTAATACATATCGCGGCGTTGAGTTCCGCCACTTAACATGCAATATCTCAAATTTGATCGGTAAACTGCGAACGGAGTGTCTTAACACTAGGTTACCTGACTACCCGTCATAAAGCTTAAAGCTACATACCCAATAACGCAAAAATCCATTGTATATATGTATGTCCATTCTTAGCTTCTTGTGACATTTCTACTAAACAATAATTTCAAGCGTTCAACAATCACTGATTTCCATCACACACTGAAATGTTATCACATTTGTAACAATGTTAACTATTTATAACAAATTCTCATATAAATACAATTTAAGCTTTAAGTTAATAAATCATGAAAATATTATTTATTTTTTATTTAAGTAATCAGAGTAATGGAATATTATTTTTTTGGTAAATTTGGTTATCGTGATACGGAGGATGCGCCATGGTTGTGGGTTTGATTCCCGTAGTTAGAGTGAACATTGAAATATAATTTATTATTAACCGACTTCCACATAAGGAGGTTCTCAATTCGACTGTTTTTTATGTGTGTTACAACATAAATGTTTACTGAGATCAGATCGAAACTGAACCTATTTCGTTGATTCTTGTTTTACAAGATAACAAGCACTTTTGATGTGGTCTCATTTATATATTAAATATAATCATTCTTTTCCCCCTCCATTATCATAGCGGGGATCGAACCCACAACCAATCACGTGTACAGTCACACGCCTATTGCGCCATGATGGCCTCCTATATATTAGAAAAGGAAATGCGTTTATTGTAATTTCTAAACTTCTTTTTCTAACTTCACGCTGTATCCCGCATATAGCAGGGTAGGCAGAGGGAACCTGAACACTTAGTGTTAAGATACTCCGTTCCCCACTTTCCGCCCAATTGAGGCATTGCGTGCTAAGTGGCGGAACTCGACGCCGCGCTTTGCCTTGTTACCAAACCCAGGAAATGAAAAATTCCATTTCCTGGAGTCGGAATCGAACCCACAACCTGTCGCGTTTACAGTCTCACAATTTCTAAAGTAACAAACGTATTTCCCATGTTTTTGCTCCTTTTATATAAATATTTGTGTTTATTATGAATATAAACAGATTTTAACAATATAAACAACTTTGTTCAGGTTTCTTAGTTAACTTCAAGAAATAATATTATGGAAACAAACAATACTGATGACACTTATCGTGGCGCAGAGGCACAAGCGAGCGACTGTATTCGCGACAGGTTGTGGATTCGATTCTCACTTCAGGAAATGTAAAAGTTTAATATTATCATTTTCTGGGTTTGGTAACAAGGTAAAGGTAAAGTTCCGGAACTCAACACGCAATGCCTCAATTCAGCGGAAAGCGGGGAACGGAGTGTCTTAACACTAGGTTCTCATGTTCCCTCTGCCTACCCTGCTATATGCGGGTTACAGCGTGAAGCTAAAAAGTAACAGTAAATAATGTAAAAATTTCAAAATAGCTTCATTCTTTGTTCTACATGGCAGGGTAGGTAAAGTGAACATAGCGTCAAGACACTCCACTCTCCGGTTTCCACCTGAATTCCAAACATTGCGTGTTGGGTGGCGGAACTCAACGCCGCGCTTGATGGTACCAGATATTTATGTATTTTAGCTGTATATGAAGTAAATATTTTATCGTACTACTAATATCTTGTCATAAATTATTTTGTGATATTTGTTGAGTAAAGGTCTTTTTAAAGTTACAGGATTTCCCAGCGTCACAAAAAAAAGGTCTTTTTAAAGCTGCTATAAGATAATGCAAAAAAAACTCTTTTAAATTGCTATCGTAATCTAATAATAATTAGTAGTAGTAGGTTCGAAACCCATTCTGGGAAATGTTTATATTTAAATTAAATATTTATTTTTATTATATTTTTTTTATATTATGACTAATTTACATAAAATCTATATCTTATAAATTGTAGCCTATGTGTTATCTTAATCTATAAACTATGTTACTGCAAGGTTTCAACTATATATGTTCAGTAATTTTTATATAAAAAAGTAACAATCATCCAAACATCCCTAAAATCTTTCACATTCATAATATGGGTAGTATTATTTTCAATTCTCCTGTCGATTCCCACTCCAGGAAATGTTAGTTTTTTTCATTTCCTGGGTTTGGTAACAAGGCAAAGTGCGGCGTTGAGTTTCGCCATTCAACACGCAATACCTGAATTAGGCGGAAAGTGGGGAACGGAATTGTTGTAAGAGAACGGAGTGTCTTAACACTAGGTTCTCAGGTTCCTTCTGTCTACCCTGCTATATAGCAGGGTATAGCGCTGTATCCCGCATATAGCAGGGTAGGCAGAGATTGAACCTGAGAACCTAGTATTAAGAAACTGTTTTTCACCGAATTGAGGGAATTCTGGTGGCGGTACCCTGATTTGATGGGTAGATTTAAAGTAAAAATGAAACAACTATAAAAATAATGACAATTTTTATTAAAAAACACAGTAATTCTATTTACATATTAGAATTTTGTTAGGTGGTAGGAGTTCGTCCTCCGACTGAAACAACGACCACTATCATGTCAAAGACGAAAACCGCCCAGCTCATCTTATGATGTGTTCGGTTCAAAATTGGCATGTAAGCCAGATTTTCCTTTCCCACCATCCTTTCCCCAAAATGTGGTGGTTCTGATAGTGGACTGCACATTGTCCCCCCTTCCGTCGAAGGCATCCTCTAGGTTTAGCAGCGCATCTACAACATCTCACAGTTGTTGTAGATGTCCTATGAGCGAAAGGTAACCACTTACCATCAAAGATTGGTCCTTCTGCTCGTTGCCGTCCGTTATCAATACAAAAAAAAAAAAAAAAAAGGAATTTGTAAATACTCCGGGCAAGTTTACAATATGGACATCTTAAATCATATATTTACATAATTTCACGTTTCAAAAAATAATCTAAAAGATATGACAGCGATGAAGATTGACTTCGATATCATTACATAAAATACATTGAAGGAAAAATGTTGGACTCCTTTTAACGAGAATTACACTAACGGGCATGAAACTTGGCACACCTATAGTTTATATAGCGAAAAGTGCAAATGATAATTGCTTCTGCCCAAAGCCATCCATAAAAAATATATTAAATTAACAAAATAAATGTTACACACACTACCATGGTGTGACATCCATGTTTATATAAAAAATTACATGTATACCAAGATTGTTAGGCAACGCGTTGTTAAAAAAGCACGATCAATGGGAGGACACTAAGTCATAATATTAAACGTGAAAGAAAAACTTTTTGGATTCCCTTATTATGAAAACTATACGGAAGGTGTATGAAAATTGAATTGGAGAAATACAGAAAACCTGTTCATGTTTTTTGGAATAATGGATCAGAAATACATTAATTAAGTACAATAAATATTACACATTACATATCCATCCACATTACTATATGTATGACATACACTTTAAATAAAGTGACATATATCATGTTCCGTGGTGAACGGAGTGTCTTAACACTAGGTTCCCTCTGCCTACCCTACTATATGCGGGACACAGCGCATTGAAGCTATGTATGGATGTTGCTAAGAACCTGTAATTTTTACACATCTACGGAGCCACTAGTTATCACTTTAGATTTCATATCCACTTGATACTTTTAAATGCATATTAACATCAGATTCATATATTTATTTCAAATAGTTAAAAAAATATAAAGAAAGATACCGAGGTGAATAAGGATTGATAAGTCGGCTTGCTTTAAATGTTAAAAGCCATTAAAATTTTTTTTTTTTTAATTTATTGTCTTTCGTGCAAAAGGTATTTAAATTACATAAACGCAGAGATTGACACATGCATAAAACTTTAACTTAAAAATGTTTGCCTTAAAAATGATGCCGATAATCCCGCCACCGCTGGATGGCGGACACGCCATTTGGTAGTAACTATCTTTGATTTACAATAATATCGAATATTCGAAGAACGAATAGAAGAAGCTTTTATAATACTAAATACACGTGACATTGGCGGAAATGGAGTTAGTACTCAACTGGCACGCTCGAAGCGCCATATGATAAAGAACCAAACCAAACTAAAAATGATGCTGCCTTTTGAATAGTCAGCTTATTCACGTCCATGTGCAGCTTGATGGAGATTTCTTTGCTTTCTATACACTTAGTTTCATGTATATATTAAACTAAGCTTAGTATATTTTTTGCAAAATGTAAAAAAAGAAGCGGGCAGCGGATCTCATTACCCGTACCGCCTGAAACTGGGTCATGATTCGAATCCCAATACATTTAAATTATGGTTTCACTACAAAATATTTTCTGTTTCTTTGAGTGTGTAATTAACACTGAAATATTTAAAATACCAAAAAGGGTTAAGAAGGAATTATGCTTAGGAATGGAACTCACAACCTCTGAGTGACTTTATCACTTCAGCTTAGTTGCTGGCATTTACACAAATGTCAGAATGCATTGAAAGGAGAAATAAATCATACCATGTTTTTAAACATACGAGCCAAAAATGGCACTAATTAGTACATCTATTACGAATAACTCAAAGCTACCTTATCCAAATTTAAACGGGACCACATCACTAACTATATATAAAATCTCATCAAAATCAGTCCACCCAGTGGTAAAGGAGTTACATACACCCATACACTTAAAAGCACAATCTAATTGAGAACCTCCTTTCCAAATATAGTTAAAATTTGTTTTCTTTCTTAAAAAATTTCTCTTGAATTTGTTCATTCATTAAGTCCCTTCGTTTCGGGAAGTATGAAAATGCGAAAACTATGTCAATGAGGCCGAGACTGCAAAACAATAAAGAACGAGCCGTGAGGCGCCACCGAAAAGAACTTCACCAGAAACAGGGAAAATACCGATGATGAAGAAGTTGAGGGAACCACACCCACTCCAGAGATCATTGATGCTAGGCTTTGGACCTGGCGGAGAATAAAAAATAATTAGATATAAATTTATATAAGAAAATAAAAATAGATAGATAGATAAATTCTTTTGTGCACACACACAAAAAAATAATTTTGGTTTGAACTTGTCTCTCTACTTTTTATAAATGATAACACGCCTTAGGAAGATAAGGAAATACTTTTTCGCTCAGTCTATTTCAAAGCGCATCATTGTCACTAATAAATAATTAGCGAAATATTCCCGACTTCAAAAAAAAAAAAAGTCCTGCTGAGTTTCTTGCGCCGGTTCTTCTCAGGTCTGAGGCATTAAATTTAGTGAACCGGTGGTAAATTATTTGACGTTCAAAAAATGAAGCTACATGCTTCTTACTTTGAATAAAATTATTTGAATTTGACTGTAAATGCTAGTGTGGGTTAGATTATCACTCGAGAGAATTTTATTTTCATTTCTCTGCTCTGGGAGGCATGGCGTTGAGTTCCGCCACTTATCATGCACTGTCTCGAGCTCGGGCGGAAAGCTCAGAACGGAGTTTCTTAACACCGGTTAACTTTGACTTCCCTAATGTGTTAGGATAAAGCATGAAGCCGCTTTTTTTTATTTAAATTTCACGTTCGCGACACACGTAATGGTTCGAATTCAGACGGAAAGTTGAGATCATTTATATATATATATATATATATATATATATATATATATATA
>JAKGSA010000993.1:0-10632 GCA_033558755.1 Philaethria dido | reverse complement strand
AATTTTATCTATATATTATTACTTCAGCAGTTTTTACATAATTGAAGAAAACAGTGACTTTTAAAAATCTATAGGTCTTAAATTAAAAATAAGAAAGAAAAGGCGGCAAAAGATTTTATAATCATTTCTCAACTCTAAATTAAATATAGAATTATAATGATAAGCATTTGATAATTACTAAATAGATACATTGATATCGAGGTCATCGTGGCTCAGTGGCGTCTCGCCGTAATGTAAATCGATTGGGTGTGGGTTTGATTCTTACTCGTGAGAATGATTATATTCAAATTATTTCCATTTCTACACTCTGGTTAGTTAAAGACGCTGCGTTAAGATCCATCGGCTAGCACAAAATATGTCGAATTTCAGTAAAAAGAGAAAATATATATATTATTCATATTTTGACTAGATTCAATTTGATACCATACAAACAGTGCTAGAAATATAATTTTTTAACATACATACATAGCTTTACGCTGTATCCCGCATATAGCAGGGTAGGCAGAGGGAACCTGAGATCCTAGTGTTAAGACACTCCGTTCCCCACTTTCCGCCGAACTGAGGCATTGCGAGCTGAGTGGCGGAACTCAACGCCGCACTTTGCCTTGTTACCAAACCCAGAAAATTAAAAATACCATTTCCAGGAGTGGGAATCGAACCCACAACCTGTCGCGTTGACAGTCGTACGCTTGTGCCTCTGCGCCACGACAGGTGATTATTTTTTAAACAATTAGAAATTAAGAATATCTCTATGTCCAAAATTAAAAACCGGGTGACGTAGCTTTCTTTCTAAACATCTTACCTCTGACACAAAGGCCTCAGCTATCAACACATAAGGCACGCTGCCCGCTCCGAACATAAACGCGAAACAGTATAGCAATATGAGCATTGCTGTAACCCACGGTGAGTAGTAGGTTCGGTTCGTTTGCATTAGCACACCCATGCCAATGAGGCAAAAGCTAACTGCTATTGACGATGATATTAGGAGAATCTGAAAAAAATATACAATTGGTTGAACTAATTTTTAAATATTAATTATTTATAATAGTAATAATATTATTTATTACAAATGCCACACTGACAAACTAAACTGACACTATGTTCTCAGTTCCCTCTGCCTACCCTGCTATATGCGGGATACAGCGTGAAGTTAAATAAAAATGAAAAAAAAATAGTATTTTCACTTCCTCGCTCTGATGACAAAGGTAAAGCTGCGGCGTTAGGTTCGGCCACTTGGTACGTTGTATGCCACAATGAAACTTAAAGGGTGGGAAGCAGCGAAGTCATAAGGGGAACTAGCTACACTGCTATATGCGGGATACAGCGTGGAAGCTAGATTGGAACTAAAACACAACTTTATGATTGATATTATTTTCTCGTCGCACACAAATTAAATAGCAATACATAATTTTATTTACATTTTTTTTTTTTTTTAAATGAAAAAAAAACAATCCAATCCCACCCTTAATTTTTAATATTTTTGTGAGTATGGTACAAAAAATAAACATTTTTATAAAACGTATTTGAATATGGCCGGGACTCGAACCCGCACCTCTCAAAAAACTATCTAATTTTTATAAATTATCTAAAATAAGTAAGAAGCACCTTTCTGCAAATCTATCAGTAAAGTACAGCACTTAGAGACATCCGAAGAGAGGAAAGGACGAGCGCAAACGTACTGAACAGAAATGCGATATGAAAGACCTGGGGCTACCTTCGAAAGATATCCTTGGCGTACACTTGGCCTTTGCCACCATTCCCCATCGCCTGTTGGAAATTAAATACATATGGGTGGTAGTTCAGTCGTAGCGCAGAAGGCACAAGCGCGTGTCTATAAACGACAGGTTGTGAGTTCTATTTCCACTCGAGGGGAATCAATATATTATATTGTTTTCATATTCTAGCCTAGTAAGAAAAAGAGAGAAGTGTTGAATTCCACCATTCAGCACGCAAAGTTTGAGACATATGGGCGGTAAAGTGGAGAGAACAGCAGATATTCTACGTTTTTCTTTATCTACTGCAAAAAAATTGTCTTATCTTTTAGACGCCACCTGCCGGAAATAGCAAAGGGTGAATATTGAAAAAATTAAGCTTATCTATATATTAATACATGATGCAAAACTATGAACCTGTTTTTACGAAAATTAAGGACGAAGGAGCATGAAATTTGGCATACTTATAGTTTATATAGTGAAAGAGTGCAAAATCCTTACTAATATTATAAATGTGAGAAGTAACTCTCTGTCTGTCTGTCTGTTACGCTTTCACGCCTAAACCACTGAACCGATTTTGATGAAATTCGGTATAAAGATAGCACTGAACTTGGGAAAGGACATAGGATAGTTTTTATGGTGAAAAAAAGGGTGGAAGAGGTTGAAATAGGGGATAAAAGTTTGCATGTCCTAATTGTCAACCTAAACCACTTAACCAATTTTGACTAAACCTTCGGAAAGACTATAGGCTACTCCTTATCACGTCGCGCGATATAACCGAGTTCCACGCGGGTGAAGCCGCGGGCGGAAAGCTAGTGATAATATATATTTAAAATAATACATGAAAATATATTAAATTAATAAAATAAATGTTACACATACTACCATGATTTGACATGCATGTTTATATAAAGAGACATATACATTGCAAAAGACGCGTTGTTAACGCGTCGACGGAGACACTAATGAAAGCAAAATGTAAGTTTTACTTAAATCTTACATATATTTATAAGTGAATAACAATTTTGACTCATGGTCACAGAGCAGAGTGGCGCAGTGGAAGCGTGCTGGGCCCATAACCCAGAGGTCCGTAGATCGAAACTACGCTCTGCTAGCTCAATTTTTGTCTTTTTTGTTTATTTTTGTTCATATATAATAATCATATATTTTTTATATATTTCTTGTTGATATATATTTATAAGCTTTAATATTTTTATATCTTAAGATTCTAGAAACAATTTTGAAGTGATCGTCTAGTTTGTTTTATATAAGAGATATTTTTTATGAATATGTCTTTAATTTATTTGTATTT
Organism: Philaethria dido; assembly: GCA_033558755.1. Classification (NCBI taxonomy): domain Eukaryota; kingdom Metazoa; phylum Arthropoda; class Insecta; order Lepidoptera; family Nymphalidae; genus Philaethria; species Philaethria dido. The sequence goes on along the minus strand of JAKGSA010000993.1, from coordinate 7,608 downwards.
TTTTTATTTATCTATTTTTCTTTTATTTTTTTAACTTCACGCTCTATCCCGCATATAGCAGGGTAGGTAAAGGGAACTTGAGAACCTAGTGTTAAGACACTCCGTTCTGTTAACAATTCCGTTACTCACTAATATATTTATATCTTAATGATATATTTATAAGATTTATTTTTTAAATCATAAAATTATATATATCATTTTTAATTTTTTTGAAGTAATAGCCTATATTCATATATATATTAAATTAAAAATAAAAAAACCGCTTCACGCTTTATCCCGCATAGCAGCAAAATCAAAAAAACAAAACATAGTCAAAAAACCTAATGTCAAGACACTCCGTTCACTTTCCACTCCAACTCAAAACATTGCATGTTAAGTGTCGGAACTCAACGCCGCGGTAATAATATAATAAAAAAGAACTTCTTGACTAAATATAATTAGCTAATTAGTAATTATAGCTATTTTCAAAAGATTACCAAAGCGCGGAGTTGAGTTCCGTCACTCAGCACGCAATGCTTCAGTTCGGCGGAAACAACTAGGTTAACACTAGGTTCTCGGGTTCCCTCTCTACCTTGCTATATGCGGGATACAGCGTGACGATAAAAATAAAATAATTTTACTTAACAGTGCCATCTAGTGGCGTAAAGTTAATTTTAATCAAATGTTAAGAATAAATAATATTTTCAAAGTATTAATTTTATTACTTACTTGTACAGATAATGCAGTTCCAACCACAATGAAGGCACGTCGTGATGATGGAGACACAACTGACAAAGAATAAAAGAATAAATTAGTTTATTTATTTTAAAAGCGCCATCTATTGACGACTGTATAGAAACTTTTAAAGCGAAACTATTTCTATAAATAGCATGAATATATTGATAAGTAGCTTTATATATAATATTGTTTTATTTATTTTTAATTTTATTTTAAGCAAATCATTAAATTTAAATAAAATATGTCTGCCCCAAGAATCATGCATTTTGATTTATTATCTCATGCATGTCTCTTACAAATTTATTATTAATCTTTTGTTATCGAAACCATTTACTTGTGGAATTAAATGAAAACAAAGGCTATAATTATAAAGAATGCCGATTTATACTACCTGACTTCACGAGTAATGAGTATAAAGAAAATATGAATTTAGAATATTTTAACAGTACGAGCGCATAAACCATCGTCGGAAGGAAACACTTTTACAACGGTTATGCTTCGCCACGAAGTAATGTATAATATCATTGTTAGAGTAGCATCCTACTGATATTTTATAAATGTGAATGTAAGTTTGTTTGTTACCTTTCACGCCAAAAGGCACTCAACTGATGCATCATATAAATTCGTACATATATTCTTAGAGATATATTCTAAGAAAAAAAAATATTTTGCCAGACATGATTGTTTGCAAAAAAATAAAGAAATCTATCTGTTTTTTTTTTTTTTTATTGACAACGGACGGCAAACGAGCGAAAAGGACCACCTGATGGTAAGTGATTTACCTTCACCCATAGACATCACAGCTTTGGATATTTGTAGTGCATTTACTTAACCTAGAGGATACTGTTGGTAGGGGGACAATGTAGTAGTCCACTAGCCCAGAACCACCATTTTGGGGGAAAAAGGATGGGTGGGAAAGGAAAATCTGGCTTGTGCCATCGAATCGGAACACATCATTAGATGTTGGCGGTTCGTCTTTAGCGCTGATAGTGGTCGCGAGCCCAGTCCGGAGGACAGACCTCACCCTACCTAACACTTTATCTACTTCAAAGCATTGAATATGCATATATGCACACTATATACTGATTACCAAAATTATAATCTTAAGGACTATTAAAACTAGAGTTATATTTCTGCCCATGTACCAATGTACGTTGGACCGTTATTATGAAAAAGGGGTGATTATGCATAATTACGTTCCTATATCATTTAGAATGAAAACTTACATAGCATTTAATCGATGACATTTTCTTGAGCCAGGTTTCAGGCTTCCTCGCTATCTGTTTGCAGTTTCTGTTTTTCAGCATCTTCTTCTTTTTCAAATTTGCCATCTAAAAATAGAATTAAATGGAAAAATTATATTAAATAATAAATTACCAAGAAAAAAGTGAATATGTTTTGAAGATTAATATGTATGAGGCCATCGACTCAGTGGGATTGCGTGAAACTGGTGGTTGTTGGTTTCGATTCCCAATAGAAAATGGTTATATTTAAGAAATTATTCTAATTTCCTCATAGCTTTAAGATTTTTCACGCACAGCAGGGTAGTCATAGAAAACCTAGTGTCAAGACTCGTCACTCTCCACTTTCCGCCCAAAAAATTGAAAGTTTGCTTTTTCAGTTGCGGAACTCTAACCATCCTTTATCTTAACAGAGCGGAGAAATAAAAAAACATTTAAATATTACCCCGAATGGGAATCGAACCTTACATTTATAGACACTATCCCAAATTTAAATACCTGCATCTACAGATATAAGTTCCACTGCCGGAGTGATCTGCTGTTTCAGTCTTGAGAACTCTTCTAACACTATTTTAGAAGTAACCGATGCTCCTCTGTAATGAGATATGGCTAGACGGGCTTCCTGTAAAATTTTAAAAATAATGTTTTAAATTTTACGATCAAAACCAAAATATACAAAAGTAAGCGCAGTTTAAAGGTAGGTTGATTGGTTATGAGTATGACACAACGTACTTTTTTTTATCTTCACGCTGTATCTTGCATATTGCAAGGTAGACAGAGAAAACCTGAGAACCAAAGCGTTAAGAACTCCGTTCTCTTTCAACAATTCCGTTCCCCACTTTCCAGGCGTTGCGTACTGCCGCGCTTTGCCTTGTTACCAGTTCAGAAGACGTACTTTGTAAATATGAAAAAAAAACTTTTAGGGAAAAAATTTATATGTTTTCAGAAAAACATTCTTTTCCTTCTATCAATTGATTTATATATGCCAGTCGTGTCACAGAGGCACAAGAACAACGCGACAAGTTGTGAGCTCGATTCCCACTCCAGTAAATAAAAATATTAAATATTTATTTATTTCCTTCGTCCCTCATTTCATTTTCTTCCCCTGGTAACAAGGCAAAGCGCGTCGTCGAATTCCACCACTCCGCACGCAATGCCTTAATTCGGCGGTAAATGGAGAACGAAAATTAAAAAAAAAGATATGTCTTAACACAGTTCAGTTCAGTTCTTCAATACGCTTCAAACGTGCAGTGCTACCCTGCTATATGCGGGATACAGCGTGAAGATATACAAAAATGATTTAACACCTTAAGCGCCATGTATATCTTTTTGTCACACAGTGTCTAGAACACTGTGTATTCAAAAGTATAGGGGAAGGTGGGGGAATTGGGAACACCTCACTTAAATGGCAAAAAAAACAGCTTTTTACGTATAAAACATAATCAACTTTTATTTAGACTTGCACATTACTTATTTATCTTCTTATAAATGACATAAAATCTCTTAACAATCAAATATTTATTAGACATATTAATGAAAACAAAAAACATTGTCTTTTTACCCTACACCCTATGGGGTAATTGAGATCAGCCCGCGGGGCAAATGAGAACGATATGAAGTAAATAAAAATGACGTTTTAACAGATCACACACGTAACCTTTGCTGGTTTCGTCCGTACTACATTGTTCGTGTTCCTAAAGCTTACAAATGGAGGACATTGTGCAGTCTTCTGCCGGTGGAGACTCATATTTCTCATTGAACATCTTAATTGGTGTGCTGTATAAAATCTGAGCATGTTTCTTATGCATGAATCCGTATTACCAATCTTTCCCTGCTAGCTGCGTAGTTTTGTTGAAATTATGTTTCAATTTATTGGCCTCAGCAAAACAAAAAGCAATTCGGCACAAAGAAATCGGTGTTATGGCATAAAAAAACTCACAGCATTGAATAATGTATGTTTCAAGCTGTTGTTTTTGCTCATAACTAAACACTGCGTGCCGACTTCTTTTTGGTGTCTTGACTATGATTTTTTTTTCTTGTTTAAACAAAGTTGTTTTGGGTAATGTGAATTGAGTAGCTGCTTTGCTCAATGTGAGTCTTTTATTCTTAACTTCTTCAACTGCGCGGTGAAGGTCTTCCATGGAGTACCTTCTATCGGTCTTCCGAGTGTATTTTCAAGGCATCTAAAAAATATAACATTAAGAATATAAAAAGATTAGCAACACTATTTTAATTTAAAATTTGAGAGGTAATTGGGAACATTCCCAATTAGCCGCCATCTACTGTTCCTAATTACCCGCAGGCGACAGTTTGAATCAAAATAGTCGCAACATTCGATAACCTTTTTAGTGAATTTAAAGGCACGTAGCATTTGAAAAAGGATAATCCATACAATAAAGTTACGAAATATAGAGTCATTGTACTCAGAAGTGTAACATTTACATCTGTTGTATGAGAGCACAAAAATTATAACAAAAATGCAAAAAATCATGTTTGACTCACCATGAAAAGATGCGCGCGACTTTCTGCTTCCACTGTCGCTTGCGCACTTAAGGGCGCGGGTAGCCTAACTTGAATAGGTGTGGAATGGAATAGTAGGAGTGGAAGTGTGACTTATTAACGTGTTCCTAATTACCCGCCGTTCCCAATTCCCCCACTTTCCCCTACTTATGTAGAAAATAAAGAGAAAAGAAATTTTTAGAAAATAAAAGTTACAAAATAAAAGAGTAATTAACTTATTCGTATTACGAGTGCTACACAAGTTACAATATACTTTTTACTAGGTGAACCAATTTTGATGATTTTTTGTTTATAGCTAGTATTTCTCATGTGGTCCCATATGAATTTTGTTAAGATCTGACAGTAGTTTTTGAGTTATTCGTAATAATTTAAATTTTTCGTGCATTCTGTTTGAAGTCGGTTTTCGTTTTTGTTAAAATTTTAATTATGCATATTGCGAGAATTACCGGAGTTGTTAATAAGAAAACAACGTTCTTCAATTCATCGTCAATCAAACGTCTATCAATTGTCGTTTTCTTTTTCCCAATTCGCTTTTGCTAACGAAAATGAAGTTTTCAAATTAAATTTTAATAATTATAATTATATGCATATGCGACATTACTACAGAATATTAATTTTAGGTTTTTGACGCCATCTACCGCAAAATCTAAGAACTACGCTAATAAAAATTTTACTTTCTCGTAGGTATATTTTGAGAAACGCAATAGTAACTATTATTTCCCCTAACGGGGAAATTATTCAAACTATTAATTGTATCGATTGAATCAAACTATCGATTTTGATTAAGCATAATTTATAGATTATGATCATTTATTATTTAGCACTAATCTATATCTATATATATATATATATATAATAAAAGAGCAGAAAAGTCAATTCTGTACATGAAAAATTTTAGAAAAATATCAACAGGGTACGTTAATATACCGTTAATAGAAGAGAAAAAACCAATCAGTAGAATTTTTGTCTGTCTGTCTGTCTGTCTGTCTGTCTGTACATTTGAACGCGCATCACGCAAAAACTACTAGACAGAAATGAATGAATTTTGGCATGGTAATAGCTTAGAGTCTGGAGGTACATATAGGATAGTTTTTATCCCGATTTTCGACGTAGTTTTCATGGAAACATTGAAAAACCTACATAGACAAATTACTTTATAGGCCGATAAGTACTGGACAGAAATGAATGATTTTTTGCACAGCAACTGCTTAGAGTCTGGAGGTACATATAGGATAGTTTTTATCCTGTCATTTGATGTAGTTTTCATGAAAAAAACAAAAAACCTACATAGACAAGTTACTTTATATGCCGATAATTATTGGATGCAAATGAATGAATTTTGGCACAGCATCAGCTTAGAGTCTGGAGGTACATATAGGATAGTTTTAATCCTGTCATTCGGTTTAGTTGAAATTTTATGAAAAAAACAAAAAACTTACATAGACAAGTTACTTTATATGCCGATAATTACTTTTTTTTTTTTTTTTTTTATTGATAACGGACGGCAAGCGAGCAGAAGGACCACATGATGGTAAGTGGTTACCTTCGCCCATAGACATCTACAACACCAGAGATGTTGTAGATGCGTTGCCAACCTAGAGGATACTGATGGAAGGAGGGACAATGTAGTAGTCCACTATTAGAACCACCACATTTTGGGGAAAGGATGGGTGGGAAAGGGGAAAATCTGGCTTACATGCCATCGAACCGGAACACATCATTAGATATTTGGCGGTTCGTCTTTGACATGATAGTGGTCGCGAGCCAGTCGGAGGACGAACCTCCTACCACCTAACAAAACTACTGGATGCAAATGAATGAATTTTAGCACAGCAACAGCTTAGAGTCTGGAGGTACATATAGGATAGTTTTTATCCTGTCATTCGATTTAGTTTTCATGAAAAAAATAAAAAACCTACATAGACAAGTTACTTTATATGCCGATAATAACTGGATAGAAATGAATGAATTTTGGCACAGCAACAGCTTAGAGTCTGGAGGTACATATAGGATAGTTTTATCCTGTCATTCGATTTAGTTTTCATGAAAAAAAGAAAAAACCTACATAGACAAGTTACTTTATATGCCGATAATTACTAAATAGAAATTAATAATTTTTTGCGTGGGTATAGCTTAGAACCTGGAGCAACTTATAGGATGCTTTTGGATTGATAGTCAATGTAGTTTTCGTTGAAAAAATAAATAACTGACACCCTCAAATTACGTCAATTACTCGCATACTTTCTTTCTAATTACACTAAGTAATATGAATATTAGATATAAAAATATTAAAAGAAATGAAAAAGAGAACAAGAAATATACATTTGTTTTCAATATTTTCATGATTATTTAGGAGAAATTTTTAATATAGTATAATAAAAATAATTTAACTTCTTACACAATGGGATTATTATTTATTGGCAACATGATAATTTATTTTATCATTATTATGAGGATAATAGAAAGTTTTAGTTGACGGAATATATTTTGTTAAGAAAATCTTTTATGGTAATAAATTCTAATTGTAAGAAGTTAATTTAGATATTTATGGGAAAGTGTTATCATAAACTAAGAGACAACATGACACAGGTAACGTAAAGTAAGTTCTATTAGTAAAGATAATAACAATTATCCTATTCTGATTATTAATGTAAAAGTTAGGAAACTTAAATATTTAGACGATATTTGTTACTCTAAAACTTAGGACTGTAATTTAGAAGATTTTATATGCGCGAATCGGACTTATATGCATGTAAGGCTACAGAATAATCTAATAGGAAACAAATAAAAAACAGTCAAATTACATTGATTACAAAATTGCAAGTAACACCATTTTTTTTTCAAATATAATTTATATTCGAGAAAAAAATTAGTAACAATACCGCTACATAAAAAAAATTACAAAGCGTACAAATTTTTTTACGTGGAAATGAAACCCGCGCCTGGTGTTGTACGAGGTGTGTTCAAAAAGTAAGGTGACTTTTCAAATTTGGCGGGCAACGTACTTTCGATTATCGATTTTTTTATTTTGTTATGTGGGTACACTCTTCCCGAACATCTGTACCAAGTTTCAAGTGTATAGCATTTTTTGTTTGGTTGGGAGAGGCGTAAAGGTTATAAGTGTTTTGCG